>JAEIFU010003517.1:0-27589 GCA_018904235.1 Lordiphosa stackelbergi | reverse complement strand
GTTGACTTTTATGAGGCAGCTTGACGACCCAGTGACTTTTTGAATGCGGTATTATGCTACTGTCAATTACCATCTGTCAAATTTTGAGTCAACAGCAGCTTCATTAAGTTTGTGTTTGGGGGACAGCAAACCCGTGAATTTCGACGAAAAAAAGTAGTTGAATAAAGAGATTATTACTTAATCCGGGACGATGCTATTATCAATAGTATAAAACTGCCTCGAGCTCTCGTTATGCGAAACATAACTTCAAAAACCAGGAACACAACACACCACCAAGGAGTCTAGTTGATCGTACAGCTGTTTCATTGAGTATATCTAAAAAATCACCAGCAATCTTTACCCTACTACTGAAACCAAGTGCTCTAACTCCATGCCAGAGCTGGGGAACTACTAAGCAGCTTGACAGCAAAAACTGGCACACACGCGAACAGCGCTGGCTGTCAGTACCCTTTGTATGTGTGTGTGTCCCCAATTTGTGCTTAGCACAATTTAGTAAGAGATTTCCTTCCCACTTCTAACACAGTGCCCAATAGCTTAAGTACAGAATAATAATATTCAAACAGAGGTTTGTCCAAGAAGTTTCGACTATTTTCTATTCAATATGAAAGATGTTCAAGATTTTCATTTTTTAAACCTAAAGAACTTTGGGACTTATGAAGAGCGTATTACTGACTCAAATGCATCATTTTACTATGGGTCTTGAGAAAACCTTTATTAAAGGAATATGAAATATTAAAGCGCTCTTCAAAATGTACTCGGCTAAATGGCTTTTCATTTCCTCTTAAAACACATAAAGTTTGCTCAAGATAGAACCTGGAGGTATTTTTACATGTCTTGTAACTTTAAGTTATGAGCAATAAATTTATATCACACTCTTATTTCCAAACAAATCCGTAACTTTGAGTGAATATTGCTGAAATATTCCTTATTCGTCTTTAAATTTGTAAAATACTTTCATATTGCCAGGCTGTTCTGAAAACTCTCGAGATTTTGACCTCGGTGGGATTGCAAAACGCTCGAAAAATCGGTCAGTGTCACAGAACATCAAAAAGATTACATTTTCTTATTTGAATTTCTAGTTAAAGGCTTGTTTTCAATATAAAGATCAATCTTTAAGACAAGCTTGCATCTTTGAAAAAAAGATTTTATATTCTCTAGTAATGAGCGATGTTTAAATGTTTTAAATGTTCAATTGAAATTTTTGTTTTGTTTTAAATATGCTTTATAATGCAATTTTAAATTACTCGTTCATTATTAAAAGCAAAATTTAAAACTATGTTATTTATCAGTCATAAGAATAACTGGCAACAGCCTTTGTTGGTACCCTTGTTGGTACACAGATGGCGCCACCATATATAGATGTGATTATAACGGAGGTTGAGTGAAAAGTTTGATTTAATTAATACGGCAACATTCAGTTGCTTTGGCAGGAATGATTGAAACGCAAGTTGTAATATTAAAACAAATTAAATATTTAATTCATTTGATTCATTGACTGCAGCCCAAAATTATGTTGCTTATTTTCCAAAGTTAATTTAGCTTAAGTCTCCAAACAAAAAAGAGATTTTAAACCAACCGAAAGAAATTTCTAGGACACCGGGCATTGGTTTTGGGTTGGAATTCAGTTAGCAAAATTCCGTGACACCTCCGATTGATAACTTTTATACTCTGCGATTTCAAACCGGTTTTTGGACCAAATTATTTACGAAAGTGAAAATGGGAGCATTTCTGATTATATCATTGCACTGGATCCTCTTCAGTTTAAAACAATAGCTTCTTATACCTGCAGGAAGATCAAGTTTATTTTCAATGTTGCCATATATTCCACGGTTTTGTGGATAAATCATCGTTCGTTCCTTCTACGCATATTTAGCAGAGCTCGAAGTTCTAACCAGAGCTCGCCAATAACTGTTGACGGTTTTTCGTTATATACGGACACTTTGAGCAAAGAGTCAGAGAGGAACCGTTCACATCGTCTCTTAAATATATCGGTCTGCGCTCAGAGAACAACCAATTTTATTGTTGCCCTTTTGCTCTGCTTAATCGCAGACCGTTTGATCGCGAGCGAAGAAAAAAAAGTCATTTGCATTTGCATGCGTGTGTGTGCGAATGAGTCGTTCGTTTGGGCTTCTGAACCACACAAGCCAAACACAAACAAACAAAAAGGAGCGTTTACGTTGAGCCGTTCATTGTTTTGCTCATCTGCCAATGGTTAATGTGAGAGCGCTCACTCGTATCGCTCTCTGTATGTTGTTATGGAATGAGCACAACTGAGCAGTAGAAATCTATGAGCTATAAAAAATGTTCTGCTACTTTTTGGTATGTTACTGCAAACCCAAAGGATAAACGGGTAACCGTTATGAGCTCATAGTTTTATTGTTTGCCGAAGAAAAGATAATGATGAACTAGCGGTTAGGGAAATAACAAAGAATGATGGTAGAACTGACAAAGGCTGGGCGGACGTCTCAAATTTATTTTATTTGTACTTCAAACTTAATCTTTGGGGCAGTATCTAAGAGTGGGCTTGACCAGACGTTCTTATTTTCATTAAGATAAGAAGGTTTATAAACACTGAAAATTATTTAAGAACAGTTAATCTCATGACCTGGGTCTGGGCTGGTAATATCAGCTTATTTTTCGTTTGCTGTTGAGGAAGTGAAAACCCTAAATATTTTACTACACTGAGAAAAAAAAGATATGTTTTGATGATCCTCACGATATTTTTGGTACCCATTTGGACTGGATAGTTAACTATCCTTTTTTGGGATCCATTGGATATTTTCGAAGTCGATTTATTTTTGTTTCAAAAGGATATATCAGATAAAGGATAAATGACTCCCACATTTTTGACGATGAGAACTTATTTCCTTCACTATTCCCTAGGATCCCCACAATGGGAACTGACGAAGAACCACACGAATATAGCAAAAAAAAAACTATTTCTGGAAGCGTTAACTTTCTGTATTAACGAGAACCGATACTTCAAGTTTGAAGAAGAACTGTATGTCCAGCTAAAAGGTCTCCCCATGGGATCTCCTGCCTCACCAATTATAGCAGATATAGTCATGGAAGAAGTCCAAAACAAAGTTAAAACCAACAGACTCTAGATCAAATATGTTGACGATCTCTTTGCGATAGTCAGAGAAGAGGACATCCAAACAACTCATATCACAAGGACATACAATTTACAATAGAATTAGAAGCTGACAACAAACTACCATTTTTAGACGCAGCAGTGCACAGGATTCACAACACGCTAGAAGTTAACTGGTATCAAAACCTACAGCATCAGGACGGATTTTAAATTACCATTCAAAAAACATGGTAATCAATACAGTAAGAAATCTTGCTAAGCGAATATACCAGCGATAAAATTTTCCACACTGAGAATTTAGTCAAAATTAAAAATATACTGACCAAGAATGACTTTCCCCACAATATCATTAAGTCTATCATCAAAGGTATCGGAAAAGAATCCACAACAACACGAGCTCAACAGACCAAAACATATAAATCAGTGACATATATTCCCCAGTACTCGGAAAGACTAGCCAAAGCTGACCTATACGACAGGGATCAAATCGCAATAGCCCACAAGCCAACATTCACCATGGCTGCTCTGTTTAGCAATATGAAGAGTCAGGTTGCAAAGATGGACAAGAATAATTTAATATATCAAATACCATGCGCTGGAGACGGGACCAACATATGTGACAAAATATATGTTGGAACGACAAAATCAAAACTTAAGACGAGAATATCTGGACACAGGTCAGATATCAAAAAGACGAAACGAGATTAACACACAAAAAACAGCACTTGCGGCACATTGTGCGGGAGAGCGGACATTCTCCTGATTTTGATGCCACAAGTATTCTACAGCAAGAGCGTAACTACAACAAGCGTTTTACTCTGGAGATGTTGTATATAATTAATACACCAACAAATATTAGGCTGAACTTTAAATCGTACACAGAGAACTGCGCACACATATATAGACACTTACTTGACCAGACCAAACATTAGGGTTAATCAGTCTTACATCAAACTCCGAGGCGAGCATTTTGTTTCTTGTCCCGTATCAATGTGTGTATAGGTTCGAATGTTGTTTACTTTTCGTTAGTTAAAATCTTGTCATTTATATCTGTTCAATGTTCTTGATTAGCCCGCTAGACGGACCCCGATGTGGGCTCGAAATATATTGGGAAACAAAGAATAGTATTAAGTTTTATAAACTACAAATTGAACAAACTTTTCTTAGTCCCCTCGCAGCTGTCTGGCAATTTGTTAGACCATTTGTTGTTGCGTAGCAATTGCAAAATCAAGTCAAACAAATTTGCATTGCGACTCTTATTTTGGCACACACACACACAACTGCAACAATCAATCAGCCGAAAGGGGAAAGGATTCCAGTTTTCGTTTCAACTTTTGATTATCTAAAACTGAAATCTATTTTGCCATCTTATCAGCCACATCCGCTTTTCGCATTGATTACACTGACTGCACATTGCTTTCCTTTAAGTTGGCAATACTTCATTGGGCACAAGCGCCTCCAGCGCTGACAATTTTCCCAGTCCAAGTGGGTCGCGCATATTCATTACGTTGGAGAAGAAAAGGAAAAATAAAAAAAAACACTAAAAGAGAGTTGAATATTTGGGCAAAAATGCAACTAGGCATCATGTATGCGTGTGGCTGTTTGGGAAAGTGGGTTAGTGGCCTGTCGTTTGACGTTGGCACTGGCACTGGCAGTACGCATAGAAGGCCTAAAGGCCTTGACTTAGTTGCAATTGCGCTTGCCGCCGCCTTTGGGGCGGCTCCAAATTAAACCTAAAATGTCAGACGATTAGATAAGCACTCAGAACTGAGGCGCTGAGATGAGATGGAAGCGGTTCCCTCTGGGCAGCAACTAGCAACCACTTTGACAGGTCCGGTTTGTGGCCGTGGTATTTTATTGCATTTTCCAGGTAACTCACACGCACCGCTGCCGCCCTCCTTTGGCTATAAATCTGGGTAGCTTGTGATTAGTGGCCAACACACAAAAACGTCAATGCGGTGCAACACAAATTAGGTTAAGCCAATATTTTTCTAGACACTCAAATGGCCACTGCCCAAACAACCCAAAAGCCAAGGCACACGCCCACCCGCCCCGGTTGGTTACAAGTCGGAGAATTTTGACAGCCCAGTTCCAGTTCATCAATGTAGGAATTTCGAACGGGGCGCAAAATATTTCAAAAAAATAAAACAAAATGCACATAGAGTGGCAGCATAAGAAGTTCGATGGCAAACAAAAAGATGGCATCGTTTGATACCCTGTGGGAAATGAGATTTTTAAGTCTGAACTGAGAAGCACAAGAAATTGCCTTGCAGACGGAACAACAAGTGCAGTGTGTGAGACCATGAGTCGCTGATATATGCTGATATACATATGTAGATGGTTCGGTAACCTAACCGGTTTTCGGGGTTCGTTTTTTGACTGGGATATAGAACTAGACTAATACTAGGGTCTGAAAGGGGAAACAGAGCTTGCATTTTGCACCACTTGAACCACTTTCAAACCAATTCACAATGCCCAGTCCCAATACTTCCTCCCATCACCTTAAATTTCATGGTAAACCAAGCTGGCAAAAAGTTCAAAATCATAAATTTCCAACGATATTAGGTTAGCCACAGCGGTAACAGCGGCGGCGTGGCCAGGGCCGCAGTCGGCGCAACGGTCAAACCGGCGAGCCATACCAGAGTAGCTCAAGATGCTGAGATGCCTGGGTGCGTAGTCTGTGTCCGCGTGCAGCTTTTGCCTAGTACATGCTGCACATTTTCTTTTGTTGTGCGAACGCCGTGTGCCTTGTGGATTTATTGATTTTGGTCAAAAGCCATGCTTAAGCGTAAATTATGTGCTGGCTTAAACGCTGGCAAGTGTTGCAGACGTGGCGATGAAAGCCCCTGATTTGTGGCCATAAATCCCGCCAATTTCATAACCAAACAGCTATTTATCAGCCCAGTTTTTTTTTTGCATCCATCTAATTAAGCGGCGGTGGCGACAAATTTGCAAGTGTGAAAAATCTGCGCACAAAAATATTATGCCAAAAATGTTGAGAAAACTGTGTCAACGCAGCCAATCTGGCCGGCACCGACAGACAAGTGGCTCAGATATGGCATAAAGCAACGATTTAATTAGACGCTGATAATTATTGTACAACTTGTTGACGTCGCGTCGTCGTTCTGGCCTCGGACTCCAGCTTCAGGCAGTGGGGACATGTGGCTGCTGCTGGCTGTTGCTGTTGCTGTTGAGGTAGGCGCAACTGACGATAGTTGTAGTGCAACACAGTTTGTTGGCTATCGCATATGTTAGATTTAGCTAATTTCCGAAATTGGTTAGAGTCTGATATCGCTGGCCTGGCATTGCCGCATTATTTATTAGGAAACTTTTTGAGAAGGCTACATGAATTATGTGACTGGGTGACTTGCTAACATGCGTTTTCAATGTTCGGTCTAGGAAAATTAAGGTTAATTTAACAGTTGGGGTGGGAAATGAATTGTGATCTACACAAAATGCAGTGGATCCCCCCAGGAATAGATAACACTTTGCCAAAGTCAAAGCCACTTTGAACCGCAGCTGTGTGCGGTTCGGGTTCGGTAGGTCATAAATGTTGAATACAGCCTTGCCTTTACACAGACCAAATTCCAAACTATTCGGATAGAAACTGATCTATTCCATACAAACTTAACGAGACATTTAACACACTCCGAACACGAACTCTAAAAACATCCGTTATGTAAGTTCGATGTTTGGTCTATGCATTTGTGCGTTTATTTGGTAAAGAAATAAATTATAATTAAAATTAGAGATACGCGTTCCGGTGGCCGAGGCCCTCACAGCTGACCAAGGTGAGTCCACCGCTCTCGTACTCCACGCCGAACTTCACGCCCGTCATCTGCTCCGCCACGTGTATGGCTGTCCTGGTGTGCTTGGTCAGCACACCGGTGCGAAAGCGAGAGCAGCCCCTGGCCAGGGCCATGTACAGTATTATCTGATCCTGTATGTACATATCCACACATATCTCGTTCTGGATATACCTGGACATCTGGCACGAGGTGTCCGAACCCAGAGCATGCCCATCGATGTTCTTCTCGCCCAGATTAGCCACCCCCAGCACACAGCCCGTCGACGTTTCGGCCTTCATCAGTATGCCGGCTCCATTCTCGCGCGACATATCCTGTGAGTGCTTCACCACCTCAATTTGGCACATCTGATTCTGATCTGGCCAAACTCGGTGCACTTCCCGCTGCACTGTCTGTTGCATATCGATGACCACACTCATGGGCACACGGCCCGAGCAGAAGGCCACTCCACCCACTGTCGCCAGTCGGCCGAAGTTCACACACTCCATGGCGTTGAGCACTTGGACAGGTTCTACGTCCAGTTGGCAGCGTCCGTTTCCGCGCGGATAGAAGCCATAGTGCAACAGCTTCAGATCGAAGTGAACACCAAAACGTTTCAGATTCGGCTGTAGCACCTCCTGCATATACTCCACTTGTGGAGCGAATGCCACATTCGTGCCGCCAATAGCATCCACACGAGAGGCTTTGGGCCCAAATAGCAGCACGGGCAACGCCACCTGATAGACCAATGTAATGCTGGCCGCCGTCCTCGTGTCCACCTTGTACATATCCGCCTGAATGGTTTGCGGACGAAATACCAGTTCAGTGGAGGACAATGTATTCCCCGTGACATGGGCGTGGGTGATGTCCCTTAGTAAATTCACGCCATGCAAGTGTTGATGGGATAGACCCGGCTTGGGTCGGTTTGCACGTATCTTCACCACACGCACGGGCTTCCCCAGAATGCAGCTGAGACTCAAGGCATTGCGCAGGGCCTGACCACCGCCCTCCAGATAGGAGCCATCGATTTCCACCAGGTCCAGATCCATTTCTGGCTTGTATATATTCGATAGAGAGCGGGGCCAAGGATTCAAATCAAAATTCTAGGCCTGCTCCCTTTTGATTTGGAATGTCATTTAGTAAGTCAATCTGTCAAAGTTTACACCCAACACAAAGTAGTCATTGAAATAACACTTTTTAGTCATCCAGATGAAAATTTTGAGTATCAATTTTTCTTTAATACTCCAAGCATCTTGCTGATATTTTTCAAAGTATTAGAATAATATTTCTAGGATTTCAAACACACTAACTTGTATCAGGTTAATACTTCTTTGTGTTAATTTTTTGGTATCATTTTTATACCCTGTACCCATTGGACGGTCTGGGCCTCTGAGATCAATGCTCTCCAGTCGCTTCTGTTCCGTGCGAGCTGGCTTCAGTTGGTCACACCAAGCTTGGCAATATCTGCCCGCACCTGGTGGTCGTGGTTATTCGAGGTCTCCCCTGTTTGCCACTTCCTCCATAGTCAGCCGCATTCGATATATACGCTCTTTTTACTGGAGCTTCTTCGTCCATCCTGGTGACATGTCCTAACCAGCGCAGCCGCTGTTGCTTTATGCGCTTGACCAGACAGGTGTCCCCATAGAGCTCATACAGTTCGTCATTATTTCGAATGCGGAAATCATCGCCGACTTTTAAAGGTCCATAAATCCTCCGAAGAATCTTTCGTTCAAACACGCCAATCGCCGCTTCATCCGCTGCTGTCATTGTCCATGCTTCTGCGCCGTATTGCAGGACTGGGATGATAAGCGACTTGTATCGGTTTGCAAGAGTGATTCTTCGTCGGATTTCCAGACTGATGTTGTTGTCGCTGGTTATCGTCGTTCCGAGGTAAACAAAATCCTCAACAACTTTAAAGTTGTATTCTCCCATTGTAACAGATTGTCCAAGACGCATGGACTTTTTGTCCGCGGATACTAGGTATTTCGTCTTGTCCTCATTTGCCGCTAAACCCATTATTTCAGACTGCCTCTCAATTTTCTGAAAACGGCCTGCTTACCGCCCGTTCGTTTTTGCCGATAATGTCAATATCATCGGCATATGCGAGTAGCATTAGATCTTTATAAATAAAGGCGTCCGTTCTGTTGGCATGTGGGCACCGGCGCAGTATATATTCCATCAGTAGATTGAAGAAGTCACACGATAAGGTATCGCCCAGCCTAAAACCTCTTTTGGTATCAAATGGTTCGGAAAGGTTCTTTCCTATTTTGACGGAGCTTTGTGTACTTCTCAACGTCATCATGCAAAGTCGAACGTACCTTTCCCTCGACTAAGAGAAACATTGCTCTCTCAAATTTTAATTTTTATTTCTAACCACTTCAGATGGAGACTGTCTTTTTTGCGGCCCTCTCGTACTGAGCTTTCTTAATAGGTCCACAGTCTTTCTGAATGGGTATACAGTAGCAGCAGCTTGTTCCTAGCATAGTATATGTGCTCTCCTAAAAATGAACTTATACCTGAAATGAAATGTTATGAAGAAGTATCAGAGAACGGAGTATCAGAGATCGATTGCAAAACGCTCATACATTATTCAACACCCAAATATACTGGCTTTCCGCTCTATTCATCAAACTTGCATACACAACATGTTTGCTGTTGAGTTTTATTCAATCAAACTGTTGGCATCCTGAATATAATCATTTCCGTATTCATTCCAATCAATTCAGGTGTGGATTGGGGGGGGATTGATATGATGAATAAACTTTTGTCAAGGTTCACAGATATAGAAAGAAAGCAATGCCTGGCATTTTAAAGCGTGCCAATGTCCCATCTGTTTGAAAGTTGCTTGTCAAATGCCAACAAATTAGCAGTCGCGATGTTAAAAGACTCTTGCTCAACCCGTTTGCGATAGCTGATCAACGCTGAGATTTGTTCAATCGAACACAGGAATGTTCGATCAAAAAACTCTAGTTTAACAGCTCGATGCGTTTGCCAGTATGACTCTGAGAATATTAAACGCTGAGTTTTGCTCGGTGAATTAACATACACATCCATACAACATCAATCCAAAAACTCTGGCTCCACCGCCTCGTATAAAGCTGAATATATTCAACTCTGAGTTTTGTTCATTGATTAAATGCGAGTAAAAAATTTTGTAAATGAGGCTATCAAGAAAGAAGTTAGTTTTTCAGTTCTCTGGTGTGCAAGCAACACCGTCAAGTTGCTAAAACTTACCTTGCCTTTAGCCAATAGTCTGGAGGTTGTCCGATCAAAGTAGATTATTTTCCCTAACAGCGTTTTCCCTTTTTCATTATTCAGTGGGTCGGAAATTTGATGTAAGGAAAAATTTAAGGTCATACTCCTCCCCCTCTTTACAATTCATTTTAGTGTTTAGTGTTGTGTGTACCTGCACAATGGATTCAAAGTTTATCACTCATACGTAGTGTTGCCCTTGCTACATTTTCTATTTTGAAGTCATAACATTTGACAAAAAGGTACCATGACCATTGAAAAAATTAAAGTTAATTGGTCAAGTTGTGAAATGGAAATACAGTCCTCGAATACATGAACGAACATAAATTGGACGCTTCCTACAGAACAAAAATAATGCCAGTTCTCACCTGTTCCAAGAAGCTGTGAACCAAGTTTTGAATTTAAACGTTAGGTTTATCAAGATAAGGAGCGGATTCGAGAAACAACCTTAAGAATTTTCGATGGGCTCGAGCATGTGGACAGAACCTTCTGAGACTTACAACATATCGTTGCATAAAAGGATTCAAAAGTGTTTGGTAGCTGGCGGCAGGTGTAAACGAAGAACTAGCTTCAACAGGTGCGGCGCTAGCAATGAAAGCTAGCACAGCTACCGAAGTCAGAACGGTAGCCTAAGAAGCCACAACTTTAATGGGTTGTGGAGACTGCAGAGATAAATGGAATACCAGCCTTATCCAAGGGAAGGGGGATAACGTATAGAATTCTCCGCTACAGAAAAGACAAGAGCGGGCAAGCAACGAATTAATTTGTATAGGTCAAATACCATAACAAACATGCATTCGATTCCTGATCTATTAGCTGTTTATACACAAAATAAATATCATGATAAATGCACTTCAAAGTATGCAGAAAAAAACGGAAATATTTTTATTTTTGACTTAAATTAATAAAATTTTGAATTCCTTTGATTGCTCCTACGATTTAAGTGAAAGTATAGTTTGGAACACTGCGATATCTGGACTATCTATTAAGCAAATATAAAATATTTAAGAAAAAATTTAGCAACTTCGAAGGGCATTTATCATGATATTTTTTGTGTGTATAAACAGGTATATATTTATTTGTTGCACAAATAAATTCAAATTTGACAACTTTGACGGAATTTCAATTATTATATTCTAAGAGTTATCATTTATGATGGATTCTGTTAAGTTTTTTCGTAGTACCTTATCGGCGTCCTCCTAAGTGTTCAGTCTAAATTCACAGAGCGTCGAGGAGCACGTCATTTTGAACTAAAATTTGTTGAAATTGAAAATGTTAAAGTTAAGTTTCTAATTAAAATGGTTCGGTTCAAATTAAATTTCTTAAGATCAACTTAATACCCAAAAAATATGCACTTGATAATTTCTAGTATTAAATTAATACCAAAAAAATTATCCTGGTTTTGAGGCAACGCGTATCAAATTGATAATGATACAAATTTATTTTGGTTTTAAGGCTAAGGGCCGATTTCTGATCTTCTACATAGACTATCTGTCACATTAACTAGCATATAAATATGACAAAGTCCACTGTAAGTTTATCTTAAAGTACAATACAATTGATTTAAAACGTCTATAAACTGCTCTAGATTTCTCATTACTCATAACTTTAATACCCATAAGTTATGCAAAAACTTCATATCTAATAAACCATTCCGCCCTATTAAAATGTATCTACTGCCTTATCTTCCATTATGCATACTCCCGGTTCAATTTATTCCCAAGCAACATTTCCAAACAAATTTGATTGCTACTCTAATCCATCTGTGCTCTGACTCCGAGCTCAACCCAATTGATCTTACAACTTGAACGCCATGTTAAACACCCTACACTCTTGTAATTTGTGTCCAAATGAAATAAATTTATGAACATCGATTGCAAAGTTGATTAGACGAAAGCCGCCGTCGACGTAGACTTTGGTTATATGGACACATGGCAGGCCCAAAAGACCCAAAAGAAAAAAACCAAAAATGAAAATAAAAAAAAAGAAACCCGTTCTCCCAGCCCAATATCTGGCGCTTGCTCTTGGCGGACTGCTTAGCGGCCACTTGTAATATTTTTGGGCTTCTCTTAATTGCAATTTGATGTTTGGGCTTCTCGCTTTTGAACGAAATGAAGTTGTACAAATTTTAGGCGCACTTAGCGGCAGCGTGTGAAAAAAATGCATCCGCTGGGTTAGATTCACTTCTGCGATCCGATCGGCTCAGCATCTCTGCGTCGCCATGCGGAGGTGCGAAAGATCTCGTGCGTGTTTATTAGAGGCGGCGTTGCTTCTTCCCTTGGTTGGGGTTTTTGCTCATGTGCTAATTGATTGGTGTTAAAGTTGTATAAAAATTGGAACAGAGCTGAAGCTGATGCTGGAGGTGGCAGCAACGCCTTGATTGCGATCGGAGAATCGTTTAAATTAGTTTGTTGTATTTGCCCAGTCATTAGCATGCGGAACCGCTTTGTTGTTGTTGTTGTTGTGCTGAGAAATGCATGTAATAAAGTAAAAATATTTAACTTGCAGCATTTCAGCTCTGCACTTTGATTTAACGCTGGCCGCATCCACATTCGTGCCCCAAAAAGTCACGATATGCCGAAAAACAAAAATGCAAAAAAAAAAAAACAAAAACAAAAGCAGCCAAAAAAAAGTGATTGATGGAAATTGCTCAAACTGTCATGTTTATGAACGTCCGCAGGATACGTTGCCCAGACAAGAGGACTATGGCCAGAATGTGCACGCAATGCGACAGCAATTTGCCAGCAAAAAGAAGAGAAAGCTGCATTTTGAAATAACCGAATGCGGAATACCCTGGCTCAACTCTTTAAGTCCTTTTTTGATAGAATTAAAAACCATTAAAATTTGAATTTGCTTTAAAACAGGGGAAGGCCATGTTAGCAGAGAAGTGGGCAGAATTTTAGCTTTAAAACTCTGTGCTTTCTGCCCGAGCTTACTGTTTAGACAGCGGTCAAGCAATTAAGAAGCTTTTTAAAGCTCTCTGCCTGTTCGGTGTAAGCGAATATGTTCTCTGTGGCCAGTGGCAAATTCTCTGCTCACATTGCCGACCCCTGTTTTAAAAGCCTGCCGAATTTCTAACTGTTTCCGTGAAACCTGGCTTACTCAATAAGAAATTTTTTAACCAAGCTAAACTACCTCTTCAAAGCAGAGTATAACCCAGAGGAAGGTAGAAAATCTGGCTGTTTCTCTTTATAGAGGTTTTCACTAATTTTCACTCACTTTGCTTACAAGTTGTTGCCGATTCTGTTGTTGCTGTTCTGCTCTGAGCCACACACAGCGAACTGAAATTGAGGCGACAGGAATCAGGCAACAGGCATCCAGATTGCCGATTGCGTGTTTGTGTCAAGGTGTTGCAACAGTTAACGAAATTGCCATTGTGATATCAACGGCCTTGGGCAGATTTTCGAAAAGTCATTGAACAATGCTTGGCCTGACATTTGATGCACTGTGACACTAACTGCAACAAGTTGCAAGTTTCTTGCCCCAAACCCAACAAAGAGAGAGAGAGGAGGAGAGAGAGGGAGAGAAGAAATTAGGTTAGGTTGCAATGGTTAGAATAGGAGAATCCTATTTCTTCACTTAGGCCAATGAAGGCCCGTTGTGTTACCATATAACCCTTTCTACGCTGTCATCGTAGAGGGAGGGTCTTCCCCGTTAAACCATTTAGAAAATAGTAGAAATTTGAGCAGCGAGGCTATATCTATTTCAGAGATGTCTGACAGATCGTTTAGAAAAGGACGACCCAGAACTGTAAGTCGTCTTCTACTAAGAGCTGGACAATGACAGAAGAGGTGTTGTACACTCTCCTCCTCATCCACTGAGTTGCAGCTTCTACAGTAGTCATTGTGTCTGATGCCGAGCCTAGCGGCGTGTCTTCCTATTAGGCAATGTCCAGTAAGGGCCCCTACTAATAAAGAGATATTCACTCTATCCTGACGGAGTAACGCCCTAGATTTTTTAGTATTAAGGGTAGGCCATGTAAGCCTAGATATTTCACATGTGTGAATTGTTTGCCATCGATTCATGGTTATTCGATAGGTAGTTTCCTTTGTTTGTAGCTTAAAGGTCGCAAGAGGCACGCCTATGTTGCTCTTATCCGGTAGGAGCTGAGTGATGGTGCCAAGTCTAGCGAGGTGGTCGGCCATCTCGTTGCCTTCTATGTTGGAATGTCCAGGCACCCAAACGAGATTAATTTCAAAGTGCTGAGCCATCTCATTAAGAGATCTGCGGCACTCTGTAAGAGTTTTGGTGTTGTTAACAAAGCCGTCAAGGGCTTTTAATGCAGCTTGACTGTCTGAGAAAATGAATACTTTACTTCCTGGGATTGCAGTGGTTTCCAGAAGGTTGGAAGCCTCCTGGATGGCCATAACCTCTGCCTGGAAAACACTACAATGATCAGGAAGTCTAAATGAAGTTTTTATCCCAAGATCTGGACTGAATACTCCTCCTCCCACCTGTCCATCCAGTTTGGAGCCATCAGTGTAGAAATTGATGGCATTCGGTTTTGAGTGTGTCATTGAGTTCCAGTCCAGCCGACTTGGTATGGTGACTTTATACATAGTGGTGAACGTGATTGTTGGGGTGCAGTAGTCAAGTTTTGGCGGTATCGCCACTTGATGCAGTAGTATAGAAGAGTGGCCAGAGTTACTATCTTCCCAGGTACCACTTTCTCTCAGCCTGAGAGCAGTATTACTAGCGATTTCTCTTCCCAGAAGATCTAGAGGCATAAGGTGTAGCATTATGTTAAGTGCATCTGTTGGGGTTGTACGCAATGCACCAGTCATACAAAGTGCAGCACTACGCTGAACTTTAGTTATGGTTCTGAGGACGGACGGTTTCCCCAGAGCCGGCCACCATACGATGATTCCGTATAGTAGTATTGGACGTACAACGGCTGTGTACAGCCAGTGAACTATTTCAGGGGAAAATCCCCATCTACGACCAATCGCACGTTTGCACGAGAAAAGTGCAGTATTTGCTTTTTGATGCGTTCAGTTATATTTTCGTTCCAATATAGTTTTTTGTCCAGTATTCACCTAAATCTTTAATTTTTAGGTGTTTAATATTTTTTAATTGGGGTTTTAAATTTGGTTATTTAAACCTGGGGGGTGGAGGGCACGTTTTGTTTTTGGTTGATTAGACTTCAAGCCAATTTGTATCGTCCAATTTAAAAGTGTTGAGAGTGAATTCGCAACAAATCCGAAAAAATTCGAAAAAATTTGCCTCTTGTAATTATGCAACGTAATCTGCATACGCTACCACCGTATGTCCACGCGACTCCATAGTTGTTAACATTTTTTTGTGTTTCCCCACACCCCTCTTTGGAGTTTTTACTACATACATACCAAGCCAAAAGTATTTACACATAAAATTTTTTTTTTTTTTTTATTATATTTCTCTTTATAATTATTTATTTATAGGTATATTTTTGTGCATGCTTCACAAACGGCGGCTTGTGGTTCGAAGGGGGGAGGTGAAATGAAAAAAGTTGTTGTTTTTGCAAAGTCTGATCAATGTAGAGCTAAATAAAAGAAAATTTAAGAAAATAACTGTTCATACGCCAAAAATATACGCCTGTGAACAGATGCTCATTAGTTGTCAAAAGTATTTACACACGTTTTCTTTGCGTCAAAAGTATTTACACAATGCAAGTTCGTCATTAGTATTTGGTTTGCAGTGACAAGTGCAGGTTCTATTTGTTCTAGTTATCTTAATTAATTTACCGATAATTTAATTTAATCATTTAACTGTTGCAAATTATTACTACAATGCCAAAAACAAAGGAGTTAACCGTTGAGCGCCGGGCTGAAATTGTTGCTAGGTTTAAAACCGGTACCTCTGCAGTCGAATTAGCTAAGTTGTATCAAATCTTGCGGAAAACGGTGTATAATTTAGTAAAAAAAGAAGGATACAGTTGGAAGTTTAAAAAATCTAAAAAGAACAGGCCGAAAACCTGTGTTGGACCAAAGACAATGCAGGCACTTACTAGGAGTTGCAGTAAATAATCCAACTGCAAGTCCCGTTAAAATTGCCGCAGAGTCAAAAAAACATAATTGGCAAAAAAATTAGTGAAGCTACATTGCGTCGCAGGCTAAATGACGCTGATTTTAATACCTATGTTGTCCGTAAAGTGATTGACATCACACCAACCAACCAGTCAAAACGTCTTGCATTTGCGTTGGAGTACAGCAAGAAGCCTCCTGACTTCTGGTTCAATGTTTTATGGACAGATGAGGCTGCATTTCAGTTCCAGGGGTCATATAGCAAGCATTTTATGCATTTAAAAAAAAATCAAAAGCAATTGGCAGCCCAGCCAATCAATAGGTTTGGTGGTGGCACAGTGATGTTCTGGGGATGCCTTTCCTATTATGGATTCGGAGACTTGGTACCGATAGTAGGGACATTAAACCAAAACGGATACCTCCATATACTAAATGATCATGCTTTCCCATCAGGAAACATACTTTTTTCAACGTATGACTGGATTCTACAGCAGGACAATGCTCCATGCCATAAGGGTAGGGTAGCAACCAAATTTTTGAAAGACCTAAATCAGGCGGTTCTTCCATGGCTCTAGCAACCAAAGTCTATCTGAAAATCGTTGAAAACGTTTGGGCTGTTGTTAAAAACAAGAGGACCATTGAGGACATTGATAAATATCGAAAACGCGAAGGAGCCATTGCTGAAATTAAGGACATTTGGTCCAAATTGACCATAGAATTTGCACAAACTTTGGAAGATCAATACCCGACAGGCTGCAAGCTGTCATTAATGCCTAAGGTGTTATGTTTTTTAATATTATTAAGAAAATCTTTTGTTACCATTGAATATTAAACTTGAAAAAATAAAAATTTAGTTGTGTAAAATTTGGAGGAACTTTATATTCTTAAATTCCAAAAACAACAAATTCTAACGTATGCATCAATCAATACATTCTATTGCACTTCTTTTAAAAACAAAGTTTACTTTCGTCATATTTTTATCCGAAATTTAACTTGTTAATGAAGAATGATATTTGGTATTGTAAAGGCATCTTAAGCCTATCTCCAAGTCTTCTAACTCTTTTTCCACGGGTTCAAACTCTTTGAATAAATTCAGACTCGACTTGTGGAGCAGTCTGTAAAGTCTTGGAACACTAGGCTTAAGACTGAATCACGAATCATAAAATCTCAATTTCGGCAGAGAAAGTCTCAATTTTTTGCGTATACCTTGACTTTGTTTCATATAATCTTGATCTAATTCGAGTAAGATTTGGGTTTATAATAGATTTCAAACACCCGACCAGAGTCGAGTCCGCGGGGTTCGGTATCAGACCTGTGTAGAGTTTTTATTTTGCAACAAAACAAAACAATCTAAATTTTGATTTAGTCTTAAGAAAGTTATTACTAATACAGAATGGCCCATTTGGGGCACACACATACACAACCCTTCTGTTGTCGTTTTTTGATATAAGCAAGCCTTTAGAATTCCCAAGCGGTTATAGCAATGCTGGCATGAGATGACCTATGCCGAATTGCAGAAGACAGGCAAAGACTGCTGATGATTTAATCGGGAGATGGATAAAACAGTTGTACAATCAACCAAATCCCTTTGTGGTGTGTGTGTGTGTCATGTTATGAATATATATTTTGCCCTCTTTCCAAAATCAGTCCAGGCTCTACCATATTAGCACTCCTTCCCTTTTTAATATAAACTATAATTTTATTAATAATAACAATAATTAATAATTTTTTAATATAATTTTTTTTGAGTGCAGTTCCCTTTTTGGAGTCGCCATAGAACTTTTGTGTCGACCAACCAAACGTTCCGACTTTAGCTCCAGCTCCAACTCTTTTGACTTTAATCCAATGTGCGGCCATTTTTATATGCACCATCATGTGTGTGTGTGTGTGTGTGCCTCCCATAATTTTATGCTTCATCAATGACAGTGCGGCAACAGCAGATGTCTGGTGTAGCTAGACAACGCCTCTGCAACCACATCCATCCATCCGCAGCTCCAACAGAAGCCGCAGCGACAATCAGAATGTGGCATGGCATCCTCCTCCTCTCATCCTTTTGTGACGCATGCTTTCAACATACTCTCCGTACATACTTTATCCTGGCAATCGGCCTGCCATTTTCCAGTTGCACCGGCCAACAACAAAAATTGTTTTCGTGGTAATTTGCACCCGAGGCTGTTTAAATTCCTTGACTGGCTCTAGCTAAAGAGCCGGGCGGCACATCGTCAACGTCGTCGTTGTCGTCGTTGCCTCTCCCTGTTGCTGTTCATCATCTTCATCTTTGGCTTTGACAGCTGTTGGTGCTTCGCATGGCCGTCATCCGGTTGTCTCTCCTCCCGTTTTTTTTTTTTTTTTAGAACTTTTTTGCCCCTTCGACAGGCTACGTGTACTTGGTGTACTTGCCCTGCCTGATTATTGTTATTAACCAGTATAGATACTCATCCAGTGCCTGGCTATTTAGCTGGAAGCCATTTGCTAATCTTCCATCAAAATCGATTGTACAAGGGCCCGAGCATCACAATCTCAGAGCCGATGCGCATGCACATACACATATACTTAGTAAGCTTAATTTCAATGCGTTCCGGGCTCTTTAGAGAAACGCTTGTATAACTTTCGGCGCCATTAAAACCTAAAAGCGAGCAATTCAAGCGCTGTCATAAAAGCCATTCGAGGGGGACTTGATTGGGGCCACAAGATGATTTTCCCCCCAACCAAATCCCATGGGGGGGAAATCTGACAAAAGAAACAATTTGATGAAATGGAATTTTGCATATCAATGTGATCAAGGTTTTTTGGTGTAGAAATTTCCAATAAAGATACGAAATTGTTTAAAGGTAGCTGTATGATTAATTTAAGTTAATCACAAATTCCATTTAAGTGGAAATGTGGAAGTGAAGTGGATATAATTAAATATATGACAATTTCCATAAATGTATCTACAATTAAGACAACATTTTGGGCAAGGGGCTTTGGAAATATACAAAATAATATTACAGCTTTTCGATTCCCCAAGAACTTTTGAGATAGTTTTTAGGGGGTCTAGCTGTTGGGACATTGGATGCGTCGCAGGTTGCGTATAGCGAACGGCCTTCTTATGGAGGTTAGCGGGTGTCACGCCGCAGTGCACCGACGAGGCGCTTGTGTTGCCGCATGCTATAAGTAGCCTCACACACACTCAATTTCTACACAATACCTTCCCCTTTCCCATCTCACTCCGGGCCGGACTAAGGTGTCATTCGGACCGTGCCGAGATTCAGCATGGCTGGAAGCCGGGATAACAAATAGTCCAGTCTCAAACGGTGGGCTCAGGCAAGTAACGAATGCCTGTTCTAAGTAGCCTTGCCACTGGTGGACCTCGGCCGATGGTCGACCATCTGGAAGCCCCAAGAAAGTAACCTTTAAGCAGAGAGATAAGTAACGCATTTAAATATAAGCAGTATATCCTTGCAAGCGCTGTTGCGAGACAGTTTGGGGAGAGGCAGATGGACCGGAAGGGTCCACCTCTTGTTAGAGATGCGAATTCCACAGCAGTGCGCAAAATACCGCCTCGGGGTCTCTTTGCAAGGAAGAAGGGACCAAGGTCCCCTCCCCAAAGGGGGAGTACGATCTACCTCCTCTGGAAGACAAAGGCCACCTCCGGGGACAAACGTTCCCAGGGAGATCCTTTGCCCAAAAGGGGAAAAACAATATCAACCTAAAACCCACGAAAATCCTGACCTTTGTACGGACAAAGAGCTGCTAGAGAGCTGCTGTGGCAGAGAATCATAGTATAATAAAAAGTTATTTTTTTTTTTTATAAAGGTAAAATATCAACATAGTTATTACATAGTGTTTTGCTGCTGGCTTTACAATAATAAAAACGAAAAGTAAAGTTTATGGGGTGTCTTTAATTGTGAGGTGGATGCACAAATCTGTGATTTAAACTGTCCGTTGATACTTGTTGTATTTTCTATATTATTATAAAATACATATGTTTTTCTGGGGGGTCGTTTTATTTGACTACTCCACCCACCTTCCCCGTTCGTCACGAGATAGTGGATCTTCCGTCAATGAGGGCTGCTCTACAGACTATTTTAGAAAAAAAAAAACGAGAAAGGCAAAGCTAACCGTCTGCACCGAAGTTTTTATACACTTGAAATAGCTTATGACAAGGGTTAGCGACTTCGACCAAACTCCGCAAACCAGCTTAAAAACATGAATTATTACCCATGACCGTGCTTGAGAGCGATAATATTGAGAACAAAACCTGTTCACTAAAACCCATTTTCGAACGAACATTTGTATGGCAGCTACAAGAAGTAGTCATCCGATCCGGTCGGTTCCGACATATTAGCAGCGTGCAGTAAAAAGAAGACTCTGTGCAAAGTTTCGCTCGATAGCTCCAAAACTGAGGGACTAGTTCGCGTAGAAACAGACAGACGGACACGACGACAGACGACGACGGACAAAGCTTTAATCGACTCAGCTCGTCATGCTGATCAAGAATATATATACTTTATGTGGTCGGAGATGATTCCTTCTATGCGTTGCAAACTTCTGGGCAAAATTATAATACACTCTTCAAGTGTATAATAAAATAAAAACTTAAAAATCTTCGTTTACAATTTGTCTCCGATATTTTGTGGCTTCTGCTAAAAAGGATGCTAGGGTGCACCAATTTTCTCCATTTAAAATTCTTTGTAGTTCAAACTCGGTTAAAGTGATGCGATGGAAGTGCTGATATCGCACCTCTTTAAGGATAGGACAAGTACCGATAAAATGTTCCACATTTTCCTTTTCGCGCATATTACACAGGCTGCAGGTTTCATCCAAGTCCCTTCTGTATGGCCTAAAGTTTAATGCAATCATTTCGCATCTCGCTTTAAAAATATTGCTAATAGAGTTTGTACCTAGGCTATCTTGAAAATAGTTTGATTGACCCAGGTTGTGAGTCAGCTTTTTTATATAAGGACCTTTCGGTGCTCTGTGTAGCTCGGCTTATAAAGAGTTCACGCTCATCTTCACAAAGCCTTTTTATGACTTCAGCTTGTGTATGACGCCATCCTCCTATGTTGTTCCAGTCAAAGTTAAGCCCGCAGTTGTTTGAAATGATGGTCCAGTCATCAAAAAACTGACTTTTCTCAAGAAGCAGTTGACTCATTATTTGCTTAGGCATTCTTTTCTCCGGCATGTTCATGACCTTGGATACATAGTTGAAATGCAGTTGCAGTGTATACGTATACAGAGTTGGAAGGCCAGTTTCAATATAAATCGCGTAATTTGGCGTATTCTGCGGTAGTCTGAATACCTTTTTGATGAAAAAAGTCAACAAACGTTCAACATCGTCGAATCTGAGAAATCCCCAAATTTCAGCAGCATAACACATGATGCTTCTTACGGTTGCCTGGAACATCTTATATTTGCAACTTGGCTTCACGTTGTTTTTACTCAGCTTCTCCAAGCTTCCCTTTATGTGATCCGCGAAATTCATGTTATCGGATATTGTGACGTCAAAATATTTGTAGGACCGCACTATCTCTAACGATCTTCCATTTATGTGCAGACACTCCCCCATTTCTTAGCCTGCTTCTCCGTGGTCCTATAGACATAACCTTAGATTTGTCAGTGTTGATTTGCAAGCCCCATAGCTCACAGTAGCTTCCAAGAGCATTTAGCTCTTTAGAGAATCTTATATGATAACAGCTCCGAAAGCTCTGCTCAAATATGACATTGCAAATACTGTGAGTAATCATTTGGTAGCGACGAGTGATCGAAAAATTATTAGGACATGTTTGGCCGCAATGAGAACAACTTTTTGCACCGCAGTCGAAACATGTTTCCTTCATAAGAAAGAGAAGAAATCAATCAATTTCTTCTTCAAAATGGATACCAAAACGAAAGTGAAAGTTTAAGTCCGTCCTGCCCGACTACGATAATCTAGTTATTCAGGGGAAGAAATATTTAATAGCCTTGCTGTATTTCTTAGGTTGAAAGCCGAAAAGTATGCAACATTTTTTAAACTCTCCTATTTATTACCCTTTTTTCTGAAAATTTGAGGGAGTAAAGATACTGCGAATATTAATGTAAATTTTTAGTTTGAAATCGATATTTTAAAAACTGCACGAGTTATTAAACATTTTTTTGTGGTCAAAAAAACCAAACTTCCGCCAACACCAAAAATATCGATAACTTTGTTGCCTGAAAATTCTATCAAACACGTTCACAAGCAGCCAAACACTTCTTATATGATTGATGATTTAAGCTACACTCAGAGAAAAAATAGAGAATTTCACTCTTGAATCAAGAACATTCGTTATCAAAAGTGCGGTAAGAGTAAAAATTGTTCATAAAATGAAACAGATGAGCTAGTGTGGGATCTTACCACCACAGTTCTACCCAACATAGATAATCGCATACTGGTGGAAACCTTATCGAAATGTAAACCGGGCTTTCAGCTTCGACCGAATCGTTATCGCAAATCCGCCTAGGTGAAAAGTTTAATAAAGTTGAATTCCTAGAAAAACACTTAAAATTCTCACCTTTACTTATTCTAAAGGTCAGTAGATGCACTTGATGTGCGCTTCTATACTCGAGCTTATATACTTTACTTAGTCTCAGCTCTTATCACTTCACGCACACATATTTTTGTCATATTGATTGCTATATAATCATTGAATCCGTCAGCTGTGGACAGTTTCATTTGAATAGTCAAAGCAGCAGCATCAGTAGCTTTTGTTAGATGTCCGTTTCGAAAATGTTTTCGAGGCTGTTAACGGTGTTGTTGATAGGTCTACTAGGTGCGCAGTTCACTAGGGCCTGGCCGGAAAATCGTTTCTATGTGGTAACACCAAGGGGAGGCCCCTTATTTGGGTAAGTCGGTTCCCTAAACTTAGCTTAAATTAGTTCCTTAAGACGAAACTTATTAATTTTAGGCCTGGACATGAACATCATCCGGTGGAAGGTGGCTCATGCGATACCTTGCAATTTCGCCCATATCAAGGACAAGGCGGTTTCAACACAGCACAATCAGGTAGCGCAGCTAATCCCGAGGAAAATTATCAGTCCGGTGGTGGTAGTTTCCCGCTACCAAGCCCACCTTATCCCCCCCCGCTACGTCAGCTGAGTCTTATTGAAACCTTGCCCATCTGCAAGGAGGGAACAGCATTAATGGCAGGAAGATGCCGCAAAATTGTTTAGAGAATAATGAAAATAAGAAGCTATTGGTAATTGCTTTTGATTTTGTTTTAATAAAGTGTTTAAAATGAAACGAAATGAAGGATTTTGGTTAGAATCACTTGATCACACTAATTAAACATTTTTGCATACTTTTAGGTGTTTCTATAAAGCAGCGATTGCCACGCCTGGCCCTCAGGGGCCGAACATATTTCGCTATTCACACCGACAAGAGCCAAACGCCTGCCAAGGCTTGCGCCAAGACAGCGAAGAGCTTTTCTGTCGCGCACAGCTGGATTGGTTTATGATGCCTCTCTCTGTTTCTTCTGGACAAACCCTGCTGTAAAGTGTAACTTTAAAATGAGCCGTAAAAAAGACGAAAAATAATACACAACAAGTAAGATCGTTGCAGTCGAGTATCCCGACTTCAATATACCCTGTACAATTGACAAAACACACACACATACACGAACGCGCTAATAAACACGCGCACGCACAGACACACGCACGCGCTAGCAGCAAACAGTGCGCAATAAGCACAACGTGGGAGCAAAATTTGTTTCGGTGTAACTTCGGTGATTTAAGCTTAGATTTGAGCGTCTCAGAATAAATATATTGAGGCAAGTCATGAAGCTCCAGTTGTGTATTCCAAACAAAACATTTATAAAGTTCCATAAAGGAAAATCATTCATAAGCAAGACCTGGCGTCAAAATCATAGTTAAGAATGTAAGCAGTGCCGCTCAGTGAGTGAACTAGGGTCGTGGTCGCATGGACAAGACATTCGCATAGAAAACGTCGAGGTCGTTGGATTATTATCATAATTTTCATAGGATCAGAAGAGAATATCGCAGTACAACAACTTTATAGACCAACTGAAACAACTTCATCCCAGTTGGCTCATACACTCGACAAAAAACAAGAACTGAACGGCGAACGGTGTCAAACGGAGTAAAACGCCCCCATTTTGATCATATTATTCATTTGTTATGGTCTTAAGTCGCCCGATTTACTCCATAATAGGCGAAATGTCTCATCGAAGTCTAATAATCAAAAGTCGACCACAAAACAGTGAAGCAAAATATTACTCAAAAACTAAGTACAAAATGTTCTTGGTCTTCCAATAAAGGTCTCTATAATATCAAAACAAAGGAAATGATTAACCATAGACAGATGTTTATACTGTAGGTCGGAAATCTACCCACACCCATTACCAAAGGTTAGAACCTGAGGGAATTTCAAGAACAGATTTAGCAAAATAATCAAATGTATGATTCAAGAACGTGTCTCTTTAAAATTTACAAGTCTGTCAAAGAAACCAAGAAATATTTGTTCGGGCTTGACTGGGAATCGAAACCGGTACCTTCTGCACTTAACGAACAACGCATGGAATGGCGTGATAGCTCATTGAGCTATCGTTCACTTTTGTAGTATCACCTCTAGAGGGCTACATATATTTTTCTGAGTAGTGGTTCAACTTAGTTGAATTTAATTTAATTTTATTTCGGTTTTATCTTAAATTCAACTAAGTTGAACCACTACTCAGAAAAATATAGAATTGTGTTTATTTTTTAAACTTGGCCTATACAGTGTTTAGGTTATTTTCAGTCTTTTTGGTTTGAATAATATCGGTTATCGGATACCGGTTTATCTCTATAAATATTGGCAATCATCGCATAGCCTAAACGGTAAGAGATAGAAAGCTGAAATTGGGACAGGAGTTTCTGTTAGTGGTGAAAGTGCGTACTAAGACGGCGTTTCGGAAAATTCCACCTGGAAAAGTCGGAAAAGCGTCGGAAAAGATTGTATGGGAAAAATGTTATTTTTCATCCGATTGAATTGAAACGTGGTTTGTAAGCATAGAACGCGAAATAATTCGACATGTGTTTTCCCGATTTTGGAAAATCCGTCCGCGAGGAAAATGGTCGGAAAATTCTGCATGAAAAAAAATATTTTACATCCGATTGGCTTGAAACTCGGTTTGTAAGGACGGAATACGAAATAAATGGAAAAGTATTTTTCTGATGTTGGAAAAATTGGAGCCAACGATCGGAAATTTTCCCGAAAATTCTGCAGAAAAAAAAATTTTTTCATTCGATTGGCACGAAACTCAATTTGTAAAGATAAAATAGCAAATAATTTGAAATGTGATTTTCCAATGTCGGAAAATCCGCCCGGCGTAAAAATGCCCGGGAAATTCTACATGCAAAATAACTATTTTTCATCCGACTTGAAACTCGGTTTGTAGGGTCAAAATGATGGCCAGTAGGAAGTGGGTGGTTAAAGGGATGGGAAGTGGTTGGGAAGTGGATGGAATGTGGATGTGGGTGGGAAGTGGATGGTATGAGAGTGGAATGTGGGTGGTAAGTCGGTAGGAAGCAGGTGGGAAGTGGGTGGGATGTGGAAGGGAAGTGGGTGGAATGTGGTTGGTAAGTGGGTGGGAAGTGGGCGGGAAGAGGGTGGGACGTGGTTGGGAAGTGGGTGGTAACTGGGAGGAAATTGGGTGGGTATTGGTTCTATACTGCTGAGGGCGCATCGAAGCGCGACGGGTTATATGGTACACTATATATTTACATGGAAAAGTCATAAAAGCGTAGGAAAAGTTTGTTTGGTAAATTTTTTTTTTTCATCCGATTGACTTGAAACTTGGTTTGCAAGCATAGTACGCGAAATAATTTGACACGTGTTTTCCCGATTTTGAAAAACCCGCCCGCGAGGAAAATTGCCGAAAAATTCTGCATGCAAAACACCATTTTTCACCTGATTGGTTTGAAACTCGGTTTGTAAGTGTAGTAAGTGAAATAAATTGAGATGTTGGAAAGTTTGACTCTACGGTCGGAAAATTCCTGGAAAACTCTGCATGCAAAAATCTTTTTTTCACTCGATTGGCTTAAAACTTGGTTTGTAAGGATAGAATACCTAATAATTTGTGATTGCATTCTCCGATGGTGGAAATACCGCCGGATCCCCTGGGAGGTAGGAGAATAGTGGGCGGGATGTGGATGGTAAGTGGGTGGATGTGGGTGGGTGGGATGATAAGTGGGCGGGAAGTGGGTGGGAAGTGGGCGGGATGCGGGCGGGAAGTGGTTGGGAAGTGGGTAGAAGTTTTGTAAGAAGTTTGTGGGGAGTGGGATGGGTGTGGATTGGATGGGGGTGGTAAGAACGCAGCAGCAAAGTCGTAACGGTAAAAAGGCAAAGTAGTAAAACGTTGAGATCAACCCTATGTATGAAAGAGGAAACAAATTTATAGCATATTTTCAAATTTGGTATATATTTGACTCTCACAATTGACTTAAACTGATTCTGATATCGGTTCTATACTGTTCAAGGCGCAGCGAAGCGCGACGGGCTTAATGCTAGTATATATATAAACCAATTTCTTTCTTAGAAACACACTAAAAGCTGTTTAGTCAAAATCAAAGAATCTTAAGAAAGTTTAAAGTTGACCAAAATGTTTGACCCTTTCGTAAGGCCAAAGCTGTAAAGCCCCCACTTTTGTTTTTGACTTTCTCATTCTCGCTTTTGGCTTGTAAACCACGGTGCAAATGATCGAAGATTGATCTGCTGCTGCGACAGCTGCCTCTTGCACTTGATTGGTTGCCTTCGTCTCTGCCTCATCTTCGATTTGCCTTTTGGGGATGCTGCCCAATTTGCTTTGGCCGGAGCTGCTCTTTTTTTGCATGGTGCATGTGGATGGAATGGTGTATGCCTTTCGGAAGTTGCCGCCCCTTTCATGCACCGCTCAGAGTGCAATTTCGCTCATCATCTTAATTTTATTATCGACATAAATATCAAACGAAAATTGTGGCATATAAAATGCGATACAAATCTGTTACAAGTTTGCACTGGGACTGGGACTGGGACTTGGCAAGGTGAACGTCTTGCTGCATAGTTCACCACTTTATTGGATGCACCTGAGTAGGAGCTGCTGCTGCTCCGGCTGCTGCTGCTGCTGTTGCCCTGTGAAGGACATTATGGAAATGATCTCCGCAGGCAGTTGGCGGCCATTACTCAGTCGCATCGCGGGCAACGCCCAATTGATCAATGCTGAACGATAGAGAGACGCAGACACCGTGGAAGATGAGATCCAAAGAGCATTCCTTGTACAGTGACCGGCTAACAGCCTCGGTTGCAAATTTATGTTTGACATGGAAGTGGAAATTCAATTGCGTGGTCCACAGTTAAGCAGCTCCAAATACTTAGTTGCCATTGCCGTCTCACATGTGCCACGCCTATTTCTTACACTATCAGTCATAAAAATGCGAAATTTATGCAATTGTTGCACATGGCGTGCAAAGAGTCTAGATCT
>JAEIFU010003516.1:0-27617 GCA_018904235.1 Lordiphosa stackelbergi | reverse complement strand
ATGAAAACAGTACCTCAGAGTGCATGGACTAAATTCCAAAGTTTAAAAAAAGCATACTTTTCGGCCGACTGTTTAAAAATACATCCACGATTTCAAAATGGGAATATAATTTTATGAGCTGATGTTATGAAAATTCAGCAAAACGGCGCAAAGCAATATTGCAAGAAAATAAAGAGAGGTACTTTAGGGCACTCCCAACGCAAAGTTGCCAAACGTAAAAAAAACCAACAAATTTTTTATTTTTTCCATTTTTATGTAAACGCTTATGATTAACACTTCTTCTTTAGTCATTTGAGATGACTTAAAATATAAATAAACCTTTTATCCCTTTTCCGCCCTTTTTTAGATCGTCTCAAAATTTGTATCTTATGAGAGCGTGGTTTGGCAATTACTTTATAATTGAAAACTTTTTTCACTTTCGAAACTTGCCGTGAAGTAGAATTGAGAACATGCCTTATACAGACCTAGTAAGTATTTACACAAGGTACATTTTTGTGCATGCTCACAAACGGCGGCTTGTGGTCTGAAGGGGGGAGGTGAAATGAAAAAAGTTGTTGTTTTCGCAAAGTCTGATCAATGTAGAAATAAAAGAAAATTTAAGAAAGTAACTGTTCATACTCCAAAAATATACGCCTGTGAACAGATGCTCATTAGTTGTCAAAAGTATTTACACACGTTTTCTTTGCGTCAAAAAGTATTTACACAATGCAAGTTCGTGATTAGTATTTGTTTTGCAGTGACAAGTGCAGGTTCTATTTGTTCTAGTTATCTTAATGAATTTGCTACTAATTTAATTTAATCATTTAACTGTTGGAAATTATTACACAATGCCAAAACAAAGTTAACTGTTAAACGCCGGGCTGAAATTGTTGCTAGGTTTAAAACCGGTACTTCTGCAGTCGAATTAGCTAAGTTATATCAAATCTTGCGGAAAACTGTGTATAATTTAGTAAAAAAAAAAGAATACTGTTGGAAGTTTAAAAAATCTAAATGGTGTGTTGGACCAAAGACAAAGCAGGCACTTAATAGGAGTTGCAGTAAATAATCCAACTGCAAGTCCCGTAAAAATTGCCGCAGTGTCAAAAAACATAATTGTCAAAAATATTAGTGAAACTACATTGCGTCGCAGGGTAAAGGACGCTGATTTTAATATCTATGTTGTTCATTAAGTGATTTACATCACACCAACCAACTAGTCAACGTGCTTTCATTTGCGTTGGAGTACAGCAAGAAGCCTCCTGACTTCTGGTTCAATGTTTTATGGACAGATTTGCATTTCAGTTCCAGGGGTCATATAGCAAAAATGTTATGCATTAAAAAAAATCAAAAGCAATTGGCAGCCCAGCCAATCAATAGGTTTGGTGGTGGCACAGTGATGTTCTGGGAATGCATTTCCTATTATGGATTCGGAGACTTGGTACCGATAGTAGGGACATTTAATCATAACGGATCCCTCCATATACTAAATTATCATGCTTTCCCATCAGGAAACAGACTTTTTTTCAACGTATGACTGGATTCTACAGCAGGACAATGCTCCATGCCATAAGGGTAGGGTACCAACAAAATTATTAAAGACAAAGCCAGGCCCGAATTTGAAAATCGTTGAAAACGTTTGGGCTTTTGTTAAAAACAAGAGGACCATTGATAAATATCGAAAACGCGAAGGAGCCATGGTCCAAATTGACCATAGAATTTGCACAAACTTTGGTAAGATCAATACCCGACAGGCTGTAAGCTGTCATTGATGCCAAAGGTGGTATAACTAAATATTAGTTATGTTTTTAAATATTATTAGGAAAATCTTTTGTTACCATTGAATATTAAATTAAAAAAACGAGAGCCGAAGTCTTTACCCTTGAAATGTTTTAACAAGAACGAAAAAATTTTTAAGAACAGTGACAGCTATAAGATTTAGCATCCGTTTTTGAAAACTTCCAAAAGACACGCTAACAATAAAAACAAAAGTTTTTCATTAAACCACACTTTTCAACCGATAGTTCCTATGGCAGCTATAAAATATAGTCATCCGATCCGGTCGGTTCCGACATATTAGCAGTGTGCAGTAAAAAAAGACTCTGTGCAAAGTTTCAGCTCGATAGCTTTAAAACTGAGAGACTAGTTTGCGTAGAAACAGACAGACGGACAGACAGACGGACGGACAAAGCTCACTCGACTCAGCTCGTCACCCTGATCAAGAATATATATAGTTTATAGGGTCGGAAATGAATATTTCTATGCGTTGCAAACTTCTGGCAAATTTTCTTTAAGGGCCAAACGGAAAAATCCTTGTAAGTACCTCGACAAATTTTCGATCAACGGTTAAATTCCTAAATCAAAAACCTTTAAATTAATATTAAATTTTTCTTTTCTTTCTGCGTCCCGACGCACCGGCCTTTAGATCAAGTCCTCTGTCCATTTAATCGAGCTCTTTAAGTGTGGGGCTAGCTTTTGCTCCATCGCTCAATAATTCATCAGCTGGCAGCGGCCATCGATAAAAACCTTGTTGCTTGGTAGCAATAATAACTTTTGCCAACAATTTTTTTTTTCTTTTTTTTTTTTGTTCCTAGGCAAAGCTGCTTTAAATTTTTTCTTTCCTTTTTTCGCTTTCTATCTTTTATCCCTTTTTGCCTTTTTTGTCAAACTTTTAGGTCTCCTTCTTGTATTGTAGTTTGGCAATTACTTTATATTTGAAAAACTTCTTTCCACTTAAAACTTGCCGTGGAAGTGGAATTGAGGACATGCCTTATAGTCTTAACCCAGAGAGTAGATATTTTGATATTTCTGATACTTTATGAGTGGATAAACGCCATGTTTTAGCTTGAACAAAATTTTCCACTCCCAAACATTTCTTTTTTAACAAATTTTGGAAAAAAAAAACGAACCATGCTAACTTTTATGGTCGGTTTAACCCACTCCAGGATCGCATAGAAAAAGTAAACAAACCAAAATATTGAAATCCATTCATCCATACTTTAACATCCCACAAACCACTGTGCTTTTTTGCTCGATTGGAGTCGGAGTGCAGGCCCCAGAGCACACAGAACTCCCTGAGAGGGAGAGATACACACACGCACACACACACACACACACAGCAGACTCATGCACATGAATTTCAAGCGAACAAGTCGCTGGATGAGGTCATCAATCACACATGCAACAAAAAACATACGAGGGAGGAGCAGCAGCAGCAGCAGCAGCCCATCCTAAGATTAGGAAATGGTGTTTCCCTATTTAACTTACCAAAACTTTGGCAAAGCGACGATCCAGCTCATCTGTGTGTGGCATGGGCTGTTGGCTGCGACTGCGTACACTTGGCTGACGGACATGATGATACTGTGAACTGGAACCGATGTCATACCGAAGATCTTGCTTTTGCAAAGTGGAAGTGCCATTATGATGATGATGATGATGCAGACCGTGGCCATTCCGTAGGGTGGAATGAGAGCTGGGATTATGCTGCGGAAGTTGATCCTCTGCATCTACATCGGCATGGGTGATGGTGCGTGATTTGACTGCACCCATAATGGTGGCAAAACGACTACCAGAGGCGCCACCTCTTATGCCGCCGCCGCCGCCTCCTCCTCCACCCTCGTCGCCGGCTTCGATGCTGGCCGCAGTGAGCGCTGTGCTAAGGGTTTGGGTAAGACTGCCCCATACAGTGCGACAGAGTTCCCTGGTGCGTTCGGGGCAACTTGATAGTTGCTCTTTAAGTCCGTTGAAGATATCCAAAGCGGCTGCCTTTTTTCGCGGCTGTTTTCTGGTGGTTATTCGAATTGGTGTTGTTGTTGTTGTTTTTGCACACGTAAATTTAAGTTAATTTTTTGAATTTTTTTTTTCGAAAAAGTTAAAACTGCCGGGTTGAAATTTTAATATATTTGACAAAGTAAGCAAAAAAAAATAAACAAGAATTTAACAAAATGAGTAACTGTTGTTAATGCAGCGGCGGCTGCTGCTGAACAAATACACACACACACACCGCGCACACAGACACAAAGACAAAGCCACAGAATCAGACTCCTGTCAAAGGCGTAGCCTTTTTTTGTCTACTTTCTTGCTGAGGTAATTAATTTAAAAAAGCTAAATGAAAATATATTTAATATAAAATGAGAATTACTGGGCTGTGAGTGTAGAGAATAAAATTCTACTGCAATTTAATGCACTTTATTTTATACGTATTTTTGTACCGACCGACCGCGCGACCGTCTGTGTTTGACCAGAATTCGTATGAGACTATTTTTTTAAAGGCAATGGGCACACTGGAGACATGATAAATATATCGATAGCTATCGAAGAGTAATACCCCAAATATTAATCCACAAACTAGGCGACAACTCTACACAGCAAAATTTGTTTATATTGCTGAAAAAACTACAATTTAAGCAAAACAATGGGAACACCAAGACGGAATTTCCAAAATTTCTCACCCTACAACTCACCCCGAATGGGATCTTACCCCTCGCAGTCAGAACACTACATGTCCCATCATGCAGGCGGCATGCAAACGCCCAAACAACAGCAGAATTTTGGATTCTATGAGGATCGTGGTCCAGGTCCTGGTCCTGGTTCCTCCCAAGCCAAAACTGCACACTTTTACCAAAACCGCACGCCTCAGGAGCAGCAACGACAGACGCCACAGTTCAGAAACTTTGGACAACGCAGTGGTCCACGTGGAAATCAGCGTAGAGAATCAAATGGGCCGCCTGCCTTTTCGCAGTATTTCCATCAATCCATGCTGGAGGATCCTTGGCGTGATCTAATGGCCCGTCACAATGCCATTTACCAGACGCAACAGGAAACCACTTAAATTTGTAATTAAACATTTAAGCAACATTTTTTATTTCCCTTTGTTTTCTCTTATTAGTTATCAATAAACTTATGGCTAACACTTTTCACATGAGAGTTTCTTAGCTGTGGTCATTTATACTGAAGATGCTGCTGCTGACGCTTCTCCAAATACTTCTCCCAATCGTTAGCTATGCAATTATATATACCCATGGCAGCGCGTGCATCTTCCACAGAACTGTGCTCGCCCGTTTGTATCTCTTGGCCCAGCACCGCCATGGCCAGGCGCTTCAAACTGGGCGTATGCCCATTGGACACCAACTTGCAAAGCGGTTTGTAGCGTGAAGTGTCACGTATGTGGTCGAAGGGATGTTTGATATTCAGCACCGTCAGATCATTGCGCAGGGCATGACCCACCAGTATTTTGCCGTGCAACAACTTGACCACTTCATCCTGTACGGCCAAGAATTCGTCCGCATTTTCAATATCATGTGGACGTATGCCCGAGACTCGGGTGCGATAATCGGTGACCTCTTGACGCGGCTTAACATGTTTGTCCATTAGCACTTCACCCACACGATTCACTATGGACACACGAGCCAACATATCGTCCTGACCATTATGACCCACGCCCACCATCTCACAGTCCATGGCCACATAACGATTGCGGAGAGCCTTCTTCTTCAGACGTGCACGTGCAGATTTGGTCAGTGGAACATCAGCTGGTGCCTCTACTTGATTCTCACTACCGGAGGCTGCCATCCAGTTGGAGCCCGCCGCACGTCTGTTTAAATTTGCCTGCAAGCGTTCCATGGCCTTCGGTTGTTGCTTTTGACGCTGTGCTGCTGTTGCCGACATTTGTGCAGGTGTAGCCATAAATATACATATGCTCCAGGTGTAAACTATGCTCTGGCCAAGACACAAGGAATAATCGAGGTTGGTCTCATAGAAATATCAGCATTTTCATGTGAGCGTTTTACAACACTAATTTACCAGCCAACTAGTCGATAACTGATCTTGGGTATTTTTTCGCTCAGCGCTTACAGTCATACTGTCAGTGCTGTTCAAGCTGAAAAATAGCTAAATCGTTTGTAAAATATAGCTAGAAAATTATTATGTTCAGAACTTCTACTCACAGCAGCAAAAGTTGTAAAATTCTGATTAACTGATCAACAAGTTTTTCTCAAATTTGAAAACGCTGCTGTTGTATAGACTTCTGATTTGAAAATTTTAGTAGTCGGCGTCAAATCAAAAACAAAAAAACCAAAATTGTAACTTAGGAAATCAAAGCAGCAGTCGGCTCTTTAAAAAGTTTTTCATTTGATTGACTGCGACCTTTCGAATTATTGCAAGTCTATGAAACAGTCGATGAAAACTTCGACAGTCGACTCTCAGTGCTTTAAAAGTTTTTTGATTGATTGACTTATCTAAATATTGTAGGGTCCAAATTTAATCTGTTAGTGTACAAATTGATATATTATGTGACAATATGGGATTATCTAGCTGACTAAATCTGGCGTAAATCTTGGGCCTCCATTAGCAAAGATATTTATTAAGACACCGCTACTAAAGAATGATTAAGTCGCGAAATGGCCAATAAGAGTCAAAAATAGCAAAAATCAAACCAAATCATCCCAGATGCAATGCATGATCGCAATTCTACGTTAAAGGTTGCCAACGGTCAAAGAACCGCTAATTACTTCAGAAATTTGATTTTCCAGACTAAAAGTTGAAATTCATGGCTGTATGACTGTGACACACTAACCCGCGATATTATTGCACGAAAGACCAATGGTGAATGAATAAAGTTGAACATTGAGTTCCAACCACCTACTTCAAATAGCGCTTAGGGACATATTATTTCACATAAGAAAAACTCTCACTAAACAATTATTAAGTCGCGACAAGGCTAAGGAAAATCAAAAATAGTAAAAAATGAAACCAAATCACCTAGATACAATGGAAGAGCACGAGTTTAATAATAGATATACAACTAAACAAGAGCCGAAAGCATAATTTCTTCTCCGATATTCTGAGAAACTAACAGAATTCCCCAGAGATTGCCCAATGGATGGAAATAACGCTTAAAGTAAAATAACATATTCATAGATATACGTGAACGCTTTAAATAACGTATTGCCATTGGTTGAGTTAAAAGCTTGGTGTCGCGTCTATTCGCACTCACTCCAAAAATATTTCGGCCCAGCCTACATGCACTGTCAATTTTTATTGACAGCAACCTATTTCTAGCCTCTTTAGTAATGTCATTCCGAATATTTTTCGCCACTACTGCCAAAGTTTTCTTGCAGTTCAAGGCATTTAAGCACATCTGCTTTCCTTCTACAATTCTTAGCCCTTCAGAAACGGGGTCCAAAAGAATTCTCATATTGGGAGAATTTAAGATGTTAAACGGAATGCTATCCTCGGTGACAAGACCAATATAAGCTCTGATTATCTGCTTTTTGCTGACTTCGACTTTTATTTTTTTTTTGCGTATGATGTTTTGAAATGCAGTAGAAGAAGCAGCATTTAATTGCTCTACTTGGGAATAAATTATTTTGTGCACTTTCTCCAAATGCGCTTTTAAATTGGAAATCCTGCTGTTTTTCAGCGGTTTATTACACATCATGCAAGTAGTTATCCCGTCGATCTCATTATTATGAAAATATTTCAAAATTTTGCATTCCTTCTTCGGCGCCATTGTGCACAAAACAAATGAATTTTAAAAATTTTCCCAGGTTCGAACTGTTAAATTGCTCTTTACAAATTCAAAAAAATAGAAAATGAAAAACTGACAAAGCAGTTGCCTACTTGTACTTTAACGTTAGGATATGGGCCGTCACACAGTTGTTCAGAATCAAAGCACTAGGTCCTAATCGTACTCGTATAAAAATCAAAAATTCAAGAGGTTTCGTCCTCAAATTATCGTTCTAGTTTTTTTTTTAGTGTATGATGATATTATTCGTACTTTGCTCAATGAACGAGAGTTTTTCGCTTTCATTAAGCACTGGCTTAGCCCAACAACAATAAAAACACGAACTTAGCTGCTGAGAGTCGAACAAAATTATCCCCATCAAGCTGTTGTCGTAAGACAGATTAATGTATTTCTCTCACATCGAGAACTATCAAACAGAAAACACCAGAATAACAATATGAAGTGTTATGTTGCGCGAGTGAGCTAGTCTGTAAAGTCCGTAATATTTCGGTGATAAGACAGCATAGAAAAAACTAGTTCACCATATTTTACGAACTGTGAATGGAGCTTCTCGCATTTGGCTGGCGGGAAAGTGCTAATTTTTTCAACTATTCGCCATCACATTCAGTTTTGATATAAGAGTCCAAATGTATGCCATATAAAGGCAGTTTTTTTTTTAAACCCAAATGTATTTGAACTTACCTTAGAGATGGATTACAATTCGAAATTCCTCTCCAAATACCAGAAGTGCCTTGCCCCGTTCATGCTCCATCACTTTGCTAATTAACCAACTCAAACCCAAAGACACATGCCAATCGATGTTGGGTCTCGCAATTCAAAACCAAAACTATCCAAAAATCAGACAAAAAAAAAACAGCCCGAAAACACCCCAAAAAATGTGGCAATTTGCTCACGAAATTGAAATTGAAGTAAAAATGCGAATGCGTCCGTCTGGCGTCATCCTGCCAGACCCGTTTTCCATCTGAGCTACTGGTCTTAAGCAAAGCCATCAATCTCCAAAAAGTCTGCAGAAAATGTTACAAATTTGGACATTTGGACAGCAAGGTGTATTTACCATTTACCCATTTGACAACTGTCACAACGCTGTATGACATGAGTCGGCATCTGGGGAAGGCCTCCCTCCATTTGGCTGTCCAATTAATTTTGGTTTTGCTCGCGTAATAATTTTGTAGGCAATTTATTAACTATTTCTGTGGTTGGTTTTATCGCCACGTTTATTAAGTGATAAAAACGCATTTTATATTTCTTTTTATACCCTTGCAAAGGGTATTATACAATAGTTTTGCCCAGAAGTTTGCAACGCATAGAAATATTCATTCCCGACCCTATAAACTATATATATTCTTGATCAGGGTGACAAGCTGAGTCGATTGAGCTTTGTCCGTCTGTCTGTCCGTCTGTCTGTCTGTTTCTACGCGAACTAGTCTCTCAGTTTTAAAGCTATCGAGCTGAAATTTTGCACAGAGTCTTCTTTTTACTGCACACTGCTAATATGTCGGAAACGACCGGATCGGATGACTATATCTTATAGCTGCCATAGGAACTATCGGTCAAAAAGTGGTTCTTTGTGAGAAAAACTTTTTTGTTTTTAATGTTAGCGTCTCCCACTTCAGCGATTAATAATAGTATACGCTTTTATACAGATTTGGAAGTTTTGGTCAAAATCGGATAACCATATCTTATAGCTGTTTGTTTTAATGCGGGCGTTCTTAAACTCTGATGTATTAAAACATTTGCAAGGGTATAAAAACTTCGGCAAAGACGAAGTTAGCTTGGCCCAAGGTGAATTTACTATAAGGTAACGTACTCACCACAGGTGCTCTCTGTCGAGGGGCCTTTTGAATTTTATTTATTAATTTTGACAGCAAAAACACTGATGAGAGAAATCTAGATAACAGGTTTGCTCGGTGCCTCTTCGCTGTCAGCTGCGCTGCTGTGGCGCTCAGGTTCGATTCTCGCCCTGTCTTGCTCTATCGCGGTTGTATTTTGTTTGCGCCAATTGATGGCTGATGGGTTGGAGAAAATCTTTCAGCTGTCTGTTAGATCAAACAATACAATACAAACAAAACAAAGTGTGCCTAGCATTTGCCTCTCAGAGCAACTGTCATATGTTTTAGAGAGCCGAGAGAGCGAGTAAAAAAAATTAAAAACCCTCACAAAACGGAATACGTCACCTTATAGTAAATTCACCTTGGCTTGGCCTTCTCGTTTTTAAAAAAATCGCCCGATTTTTTGAAAAAAAATTTTACTTTATTGGGTACAATAAAATATTCATCGATGTATCGCCAATAAAATATAAAATATAAATAAATATAATAAAAATTCATAGGAGGAAGAGGAAGTGCACGGGGAAGACGACAGTGGATTAGGCCCTTCCTTAGGGGACACCATTAAAAAAAAAACGCCCTTCCGGGCGTCATAGGAAAATAATATTTTTAATATATTTATTTGAAAAAACAAACAGAAATCGAAAAGCATATGTGATCAAGCATGTATTTGTATGGGCAAAAATTACAACTTTAAAATTCGTTTAAAAAGAAACCACGGATGACCCCCGCGTTTTTCTGCATGAAAATTCTTCATAATTCGCGATCTATCGAAGGGAATTTTTTGGAATTTTCTGAGAGTAGGCCGCTATACTAGACAATTACCAAATTCCGAAATAATTATGAAGAATTTACTTGCAAAAATTAATTGGTGGTCATCCATGGTTTCTTTTAAAATGAATTTTGAAATTTGCTGTTTTTGCACCAAAATTATGCATGTGCTTTTCTTCAAATGTCAAATTATTAAAAATAAATATGAAATTTGTGAACAAATTTGTTGTGTTCAATTGTTCTGCGAGTACGTTTGTTCAAAAATTGTGATTAATATGGCTTGTGCGGGTTGTGAAACTACAATTTCGAAGATTTTGTCGATGTCGGAGTCCGATGTCATTGACTTTCTTATTAGTCATAATGCCATTTTAAAGAAAATCAGCTGTCCAAAATGTGGTTAAGTGTGCAAAATTTCTTCTAAAGGTAATTGTCTATTTTATGTCCTTCCTCTCCAAAAATTCCTTTGCAAAATTTCGTCTAAAAGTTCGAGGACAGTATTTCGTTGCCATTCCGTAGTGCAAATGGACAATAAGAAGAAGAAATAACAAAAAGTACAGTGCAATTTTGTAGAAAGTCTTCGCAAAAACACTTTTTTTGCTGGTACAAAATTTTCTATACCTTAAATTTGCAAATTTGTTATGTGGGATGTGGTCAAACTGAGAGGCGAAACTGAGTTTTTGGAGGCCGAAGTGGGGTGGTCCCGTAAATCTATTGTTGACTGGAAAAGTTTCCTGAGGGAAGTATATATTGACTGGAGTGTAAATAACAGCCGTTCCATCATTGGAGAACCTGGAAAAGTTATTGAAATTGACGAGTCCAAAGTTGGCAAAAGGAAGTTCAATTGTGGAAGGCCAATGGGTGTTTGGTGGCATCGAGGGGGAGTCCCGAGTTCTTTTTGCTATTGGGATGAGTTATTCACAAATTTGTAGAAAGAAGCGCCACAGGCGAAAAATTTTTATAAAAAATCGCGCGATTTTTTACAAATAATTTCGTTTTTCAAAATACTAATTTATAGGAGGTGGATGTAAACGCGCCTTCAACTTTACATCTAATGCAGGGTTGCCCAAACACAGTGAAGCATGACTTCGGCGAGCACTTGGTGCCCCAGGGGCTATAGCTGGGGAACTCTGCTCTAATGGGTGGAGTGAAAAAAGTTCAGAGCCTCATTTACTTCAACTGAATAGGCCAAATACTTCGATATTGGTCTGCTTTTAAACTTGAAAATGTCATTACAGTTAAATTCTAGGTGTGAGTTGTTGACAAATTTAATATATTTTATTATTTATTTGACATTTGAAGAAAAGCTCATGCATAATTTCGGTGCAAAAAGTGCAAATTTCAAAATTCATTTTAAAAGAAACCATGGATGACCGCCAATTAATTTCTGCACATAAATTCATTATAATTCGTGGTCAATCGAGGAAAATTAATTTCGGAATTTTTGGAGAGGAAGGACATATAATAGACAATTACCGAGGAAACAAAAGCCGGGAGAAAGCGTTGATGAATATTTACAGGCAATGTATGCTCTGCGATCACGTTTGGAAGTGGCCTTTTCTGACCATGACCTGATAAAGGTCATGATGAGCCAATAAACGAGTAAGGGAGATCAGCAAAGACCAAATAAAATGGATGATCCATGGACGTTCAAGGCATAACATCACACATGTGTTATAAATTTTTTTGTTACTCACCGACTATTTCCTCTATCACGGTCGAACTCATCCCTGTGGAGACCGAAAGCTAGCCGGCGACCGATAGGCGAGTCCCGAAAAAGAAGTCGGAACCTAACAAAGTGTATCCTAAAATATAGGTTTAAAGTCAAATAAACTATTTGAAGATTTCCCGCGTGTGCACGAGTAGGCCTGGACCTGGTGCACCCGCCAAAAGAGACACTGTGATGGCTGCATAAGTTTTTTAAAATAAAACTTCGCCAACCCTGGACTATCGATAACGATAGTCTAACTCCAAGCCCCAAAAAAAAATGAAATATTTTTTAGGAATATAAAATGTAGCTGATCCTAAGCACGAATGGTTTCCACATTCATTAACTGATGAGTGGTGCCCAAAACACACTACTAAATAGTGTCAGTGCAGCAATCCATCAGAATCGTCCACAGCAACTACAGACTTAAGTGCGGCTTCTGTGCATTACAATTGATTTGTACTGAGGCGGAAGACTAACTTAATGATGGCCCGTCCACAAAATCAAATGCAAAGTTTTCACACCCGTTGTGGACGTTCAATTCGACTTTATAATGGCAATTGTTCAGCCCAACGATCCATGCGTGATTTCAGTCATGCTTTGGTTTTTAGTGCGGAACCACTGGAGGATGATGTTCTGTTCGAAGTGGTTATTGAGAAGAAGGTAAGGAACGGTATACAATTTTAATATGTGTATTAACTCATTCGTTTTCTTTCAGAACCATTCCTGGGGCGGCAGCATTGAAATTGGTGTTACCTCCGAATCACCGGAGGATTTGGAATTGGTTGCCTGTGCCACAGCCATGCGTAATGGCACTTGGGTCATGTCTGGCATAGATGTACGCAAGGATGGACGACGTCTGTTGGAATTTTATGGCACCGATTTGGAGACACTCAATGAGAATGATCGTGTGGGTGTAATGCGCACCTCGGGCAATGATTTAGTTTTCTACGTAAATGGTGAATCTCAGGGTGTGGCTGCCAAGAATATGCCCAAACCCTTGTGGGCTCTAGTCGATCTTTATGGTCGTTGTGTACAGGTTTCTTTATGTCCCCGGGAGGGAAATAGTAATACGGGAGAGGTAAGCTTAAAATATGATTTTTGTCCTCTTAAAATTATCGAATTTCTTTTTAGATTTTGGACTCGCCCTTGCAGCAGCCGCTGCAGCAGGTGGTGCAGAATCTGGATGTGGCCATGAGTGTGGATGTCAGTGTGGATAGCACAAACCTAGATGCCTTGAGTCGGCTTAATCTCGGTGCAGGAAATACGCCCGATTTCTATGATGTCAACGATCGTCTGCGTTTCCATACACGTTGCGGATCTCTGGTCAAATTATCACCAAATTTTCGTTCGGGCGAACGTCGCCGACCTTTGGATGAGTTCAATAATGGTGTGGTAATGACGCACCGTCCTTTGAGGGACAACGAACTGTTTGAGATACGCATTGACAAGTTAGTGGACAAATGGTCGGGTTCCATAGAGGTGGGCGTGACCACCCATAATCCCACAGTACTTCATTTTCCTGCCACTATGACAAACATGAGATCGGGTACCATTATGATGTCTGGCTGTGGCATACTCACCAACGGCAAGGGCACTCGTCGTCAATATGGAGAATTCAATTTGGATGAATTGCGTGAGGGAGATCGCGTGGGAATGATGCGAAAATCGAATGGAAATCTACACTACTACATCAATGGCCAGGATCAGGGAGTGGCTGCCACACGCGTCTCATCCACACTATGGGGCGTCATCGATCTGTACGGTATGACCATAAAGGTCACCATAGTGGATCGTGATGAGCGTGAACAACAGAACTTGGTCACCAGACGTAACAATATAGTGGCCGGCCTGGCCTTGGGTGGCATTAACTCGGCCAACAGCAGTGTTCAGCAGCCAGCTGTACTCTCCGGCACGCCCAACACCTTGAGTCTGCTAAGTCCGGAGAGTGAAATGAATGTAGCCGGAGCTGCGGGTGGTTTAAGTGAAACCATTTCAAGTACACGGGCCATTGCACGCAATGATGATCGTTTGACTTTTCATCCTATATGTGGCACTCATGCCACAGTGACCCAAAGTGGACGCACAGCTCTAAGACCCAAGTGAGTGTAAGCAACTCAAAGATGAGTTTGGAAATGAGACAGCTTTTAATATATATTTCAGTGCTGCGGATGACTTTAACAATGGTGTGATACTGACACGTCGTCCACTGCGTCCCAATGAGCTGTTTCAGGTGCGTTTAGAACGTGTGGTTACCAAATGGGCTGGATCTGTAGAAATGGGAGTTACCACACACACAGCCGATGAGCTAGATTTTCCCTTCACCATGACAAATGTGCGGTAAGTTGATCAAAATGAGAGAGGATTATATAGCGCCCACTTTTAGCAGGTGCAGCACTTTCTTTAATGGTAGAGACCAGAGATTAAAACCGAAACGAATAACGGTTTGGGTTACGGTTACTGTTTTGGCCGATCGATTTTTTCCGCTTACGGTTATATTACGGTTGTGGAATATCGGTTACGGTACTGGTTACGTTTATTACGGTTTTGGTTACGGTTACGGTTATTAGTATAAAATATAACTTAGGCAATTAATGCCTACAAAGGCGGGGATTCATTGTAAATTCTACTCCTAGAAACAAACGCTCAAAACTTATTTGTCTGGGTGGTACTGCTAGCAAAACTTTGGATAATTTAAAAAGATCTGGAAGTATTGTTTAATTTTTTCCGATCGTTCCAATATTTTAATGAAGATGTCAGATTGTTTTTAATTAGAACTGCTGGAAATTTCCAACCAACTTGGATGTGGACAGTTTTCCCCTGATAAATCAATCAATTTATGCAGATAAAGAGACATCTCGGATCAAGAAATATTGCACATAGGTAAGCATCATTCTCGAACAGACTTGGTTCTCTAAATTCTAACTCGGGAGACTATAGCTTGGTCAATTCTGAGTTGTTTTGATTTCAAATTAACATTTGAATCCAGATAGAACCTAAGGTTACAGAATTTTTGGATCGGCAATTGCAGCACTTGAACATTTTCAAGACTTTTATGGGTTATCACAGTTAGAAGGAAAAAAACAATTTTAATTACGCTGCGTACAAGAACACCAGAAAATTTATCCTGACTGTAAAAAAAACACGTTAAAAAAAATTTGAGCAATAACCGGAACAAGGCTTCGGGGCAAAACTGAATACGCTGATCTGTCTATTTTTAAATCTGGATTATGGCCTATATGAAAAGATTTGTGGGTGAGTCTTAACATGGTACTCCATATCGCGGTTTTATGGTGTGGCCTACCATCTTAGGGACATCGTAGCCATATACCAAATAAAAAACGATTTTAATGAAAATCTACTAAGGCTTTTCAAATATTCAGGATTAAGGTACCTTCTTCTGGGTACCTTAACCGTTGGACGATTGATGATTTTCTATATTGCGTTCCCCCATGACTGTCCAATTTGCTGAATTTTTGAGAATTTTATTTTAAACCATTAAAAACCAATTTCAAAAGTGTCGTTGTGTGTTGCAGTACAAAAGTTCCCATAAAACGGAACCGAAGCATACATTTGAAAAATTGGGTAGGAGGTTATGTTTACAGGGCTCACTTTTTTTCAAAATTTCGGTGTCTTATGCCGGGTTTTTTATAGTGTTGTACTGTACAGTAAATTTTAGTTGCATCATTCGGCGCAATGTATGTCAATGTGAATAATATTCAATTGTGCGTTATACATATAATTTACTTCAGATCCGGCTAAAGATTTGCTTAACTCGTTGCTTCTGCTAGAGCCGAAGAATTGGGACACATTTTTCTGTACTCTCCATTTGGTTTGCACAGGTCTAGACCAGAGGCCAATCCAGCCATTAGTAAACGGAGCCGAAGTCACTCATGTTTTTGAATCGGTGAACACTGAAGAGAGCTCTCTCTTGCTCACTAACACAAGCACCCTTCTCTGTCCTCTACATCAGAGTTCACCAACGATAGCCCCGGCGGCACGAACTTACTTGCCAATTCTTACCGAATGCTTGCCGAAGTCAACCTTCATTGGTCAACTCTGCTTGGGGAACCCTGCTCTACATTATCCCGGAACTTTATTGAAATTTTTACTAATAGGGAAAACCGAAATTAACCCGTCTACATATTTGTTTCTGTTTAGGTTCTGATAACCGGAATTAATGGTCGAAATAAAGGTTATACGGTTACGGTTATAAAAACCTTTTTTTTCGGTTACGGTTAAGGTTTCGGTTACAAATTTTAAAGTGTTTTTAGCGGCAAAGGGTTACGGTTTCGGTTACGGTTTTAATCTCTGGTAGAGACAAAACTTTCACTACCAAATTGAAATAGGTTAATGACGTTTACGAAAGAACTGGCTGACCAGTTTGCTCCATTAAGTTGGCCAAAGAAAATCAGGACAGTCAAACGCACGGAATTTTAGGATTGCTTCGTTTCCGTCACATGTATTTTAAACTTGCTCAGGTATTAGGTGGGAATTTTTCATTTCGAGGCTGTTTTTGGAACTTTTTTAAAACAAAAATAATTTGAAAACGCAAAGTGTTCTTCCAATTCTGTATTTTGAAAGTATTACAAACAGAATAAAGTAAACAAAGAAAAAGCTGCTTCGATTAGGGCTTAGAAAGTTTGTTTGGTCAAAAAAACGTAAGTCCTTGTCCAGATTGTGAAAGGAAAAGGAGAACGGGGTTACAATCAGTAAATTTTTGTGATTTTTTTTGATAAAATGGCGGCCATTGAAAAAATGAAAAATGGGGTTTGGGCCCTTTTTTGTAGTTTAGTGTAAAAAAATAGTAAAATTTTTTTAAAATTATGATTAAGTTTCAGACTAAAATGGTGACAATTCTGCGTCGATTTCACTCGGTTTTAATAAAATCGGTTCTGTGTAACTAGAGATATCATGCGAAAAACGTGGTTTCCAGATAAATGCTTTTAAAGTGCGTCGATTGCATTTTTATTCATCAAAATCGGTTCAGTAGAACTGGCGAAAAGTGTCTTGGATGTCCGAAAAAGTTGTTTTAAAATTAACCATAAATACTACAGATACAGATGTTGCCGTCTGTGGCCCAGCGGTTAGTGTGCTGGACTGCTGGGCGGGATCGGTCCCGCCTCTTATCTAATAATAAAAGTTTTTTTCTATACAATTTTATTTAGTCCATGAAACTCATATACAAAGTTTCTACGGGCTACAGTGCGAAATAACCTGGGTATATGAAAACATTTATGTGATTGTGTAATAACATGAAAAACTATATTTAAATTTCCCACTAAACTTTAGCAAACTATACTTTTAGGGGCATTAATGTTAAATCAATCGATTTTCTGTTAACTCACTTAAAAAGTATACTAGATTTCGGAAGTGTTCTCAGATATCCGCGAATAACTTCGCCATTAGGGTAACCAAATTCATCGGGAGAACAATTGTTCAACGCAGAATTAGCTGGTCTTTTATAATAATCTTTAAGGATAAATCGCATAGAATAAAATAGTGAAACCAGTGGTGGTCAAAGTACAAATATCGAAAAAAAAGTTGAAAATACCAGATCTGTAACCCGCATTTCTCAGCTATCGCGGTAAATCACTATAACCTATGAATAAAATATATAAGACTCTTCTCATCGCTATCAGAATTGGCAAAGTTATATAAAATCAGATGGTCCATTCGCGAGTTATTTCAATTTAACGTTTTTTGGGCCATAACTTCAGATTTTGGGGGTCCCCCAAGAAAACGAAGTATGAGGAAGTGCTATGCGCGACCTGCTCCACAGCGTACGCTATGCCAATACCCAGGTTATTACAATTTTTGGAAATTTGTAGCACTGTGTATTTAGCCTTGAACACCATTGTCCTATATTTTCCGACTTCGCTAGTGGGTTTTCCAAAATTGTAAAATTGTTTTTCTTATTTGGCACATAGAGCTTAAAACCTAAATTTCATAAAGATTGGATAAAAAATAGCGGACCGGACACCATGCACCGGACACATTGCGACATTGTGGGTGGGTTTTCTGAAATTTGAGAACTATCTTACCATTCATTTAGTCCCCTAAAACATCCAATCAGAATTTCATTCGGTTCGACTCGAAAATAACGATTGGCCTTACACACACAACAATTTTGAAAATTGATTCTTTCTAATTTATTTTATCCAAAATCGAATTTCATAAGATACTTGAAAAACGAAATCCTAAATTAATATTTAGAGTTTTAGATCGCACAAAAATAAAATCTAAATAAAACCCATTTTCCGACCGATGGTTCCATGGCGCTAAAAATAAGTCATTGATTTTGACCAAAACTTCCAAATCTGTGAAAGCAAAATAATACACGTAAGTTGGGAGACGTTAACATTAAAAACAATAAATTTTTACTAAAACCCATTTTTCGACCGATAGTTCCTATGGTATTTTTTTTTCTTTGTTTGTGTCGGTCTTGTGTGACTCAGAAGCCCAAACAGACGCCTGACTCGCACACACGCATACAAACGCAAAAGGTTTTTTTTTCGCTCGGACAAAAGTCACGAGACGAAAAATAAATGGTTGTTCGTTGTACGATGCAAACGGTCAACAGTTAATTGCGAGCACTGATCCAACGCATCGATGTACTCAGAATACAATGGAATATGCCACCACGATTTATATTTTATCACTACGATTCACTTATCCAAAATCTTATTCATCTAAATTGCAGATCCGGCACCTGGATGATGACTGGCAATGGGGTCATGCAAAATGGTGTCACTGTGATCGAACAATATGGTCAGAATCTTGATCGCCTGCAAGTGGGTGATCGTGTGGGTGTGGTTCGCAAAGATGATGGCACCCTCCACTTTTGGGTAAATGGTGTCGACCAGGGACCAGCGGCCAGTAATGTGCCAGAACGTGTTTATGGTGTCATTGATCTATATGGACAAGCGGCGCAGGCTAGCATTGTGGACACCTCCGAGTGTGGCAGCCCCGATACAGGCAATTCAACCATCTCGAATACAACGTTATATAGTGAAGTGCCTTTGCGTTTCCATAGTATTCATGGAGCCAATGCAGGCATCTCGAATAGCGGTCTGACGGCCTCACGTCCCAATTCATTGGCCGAATTCAATGATGCCATTGTGTTTAGCAATCGTCCATTGCGACAGCGTGAACTTTTCGAAGTGGAGCTGGAAACCATGGTGCGTCATTGGTCGGGCAATATTGAGATTGGAGTGACAGGCACACGACCCGAGGACATTCAATTGGCACCCAATGCCACCGATCTGGAAGCAAATGACACCATCATTTTGTGTGGTCCCATGATCTTTCACAATCGCAAGACAATCCGCACAAATGTGCTGATCGACTTGGACACATTGGGTCCCAGCACTCGGGTGGGGGTAATGCGCAATGGCGATTTCATACATTTCTTTGTCAATGGCATGGATCAAGGACCCGCTTGTGAGTGTCATGCACCGAATATTTATGCCATTATCGATCTGTATGGTCAGTGTGCTCAGGTGAGTCTGACGCAAACCCAATTGGATATACGCGCTCCATACGCCACCAGTGAGAATTCACAAAGCTGCCAGGCCACCTCTGTAATACAACATCCAGCACTGGAGACCAAACATCGCTGGACTTGCGTCTCGGGCAATGTGAGTCTGACAAAGGAATGGACAGAGGCATCACGTTTTACGGGATCGTCGGCGGCATTATCGCATTGCCTGGTATTCTCCGAACATCCGCTGAGTGTGGGATCACCTTTTGAGATTAAACTGACCTCCATCAATTCCATGTTTGCTGGTAAGTTCACAAGATTTCTTAAGAAAAAGTTCATTATGCTCTGCTTGATAAGCATGGGAAATTTTTGTGATTTCATTTTGCTTGACATTGCCCCTCGTTATCTATATATATAAATCTGTACGCCCGACTGACTGACATATTATCAACCCACAGCCTAAACGGATTATACTACAGGTTTGAGATTTGGCATAGACACTTCGATTAGTTATGCAGGCGCGCACTAAGAAAGAAAATTTGGAAAATTTCTTCGCTAATTAGGAGAAAACGCCAAAAAAAAAGGTGTTGTCGCGCGAGAGAGAGTGAGAGCGTGCTGTGTGCGTGTGTGTGTGTTTTTTTTCACAAAAACAAACATAAAATCAAATAGCGAACAGCCTCATCCAATTGAATTGAATCTTATGGCACATACAAAACACATCGATAGCTTTAACAATATGTTGACCGTATTTCACAATAAAGTAGTTAAAATTTCACAAAGCTAAAAGCCAAAAAATCTATCATTGCTGTGAACTGTTCATTGTCTTTTGTTATTGGTGATGGTACGTGATCTCAACGATATTATCAGAATAGTGATGGCACACATGACGTCAGCAGTCTGCTAAAAATTAGTTTTCTCCTTATCTCAATTGCGAGTCTTTGTTAATAAACTAGGCCGTGAGTTGATAATCTAATAGACTTACATCGATTGAAGCGCCTAAAAATTCGTAACAACATTTCGCAATGAAAAGTGTGTTTGAAGGAGAAAAATAAACAGTGTTGCCAAAACAGCTTATTTTTCAACTTAAAGAACTAAAGACCGAGCATGAAATGGAGGTTAATGAAAACACACAAAACTTGCTAGAAATTGGAGTCCCCAATGCGATATTCGGTAATATCTAGAAATTAAAATTGTGTTTTTTCATAAATTGTAAACCAAACCCGCTGAGCCGTTGTTTCGTTCCACATGAGCTTAGGCAAATGTCGGCCGCTTCCTGGATAAGTTGCAGTAGAAGTATATTTGTTATTAATGTTAATTGGTAGTTGTAGCCTATAGTCTTGATTTTATGCGTTTTCAATAATTTGCTAGAAGAACCCTGTCGGCGCCTCGACGCAAAGGGAGCAAAAGGGTTCCCATCGCTGCCATAAAACTTTGTGCCAAAAAGTTGACCTATAGTTCAGTAAGTCACTGCAAATGATTTTTGATAATGCTTTTGGTACAAGCTTATCTCTTATCAGTGCGGATGGCAAGCTACTGTTTGTTCCAAGTGTGAAATAAATTTAAATTATTTCATTTTGTTTAAGCGGTGGTTGAACATATTACCTCATGCGCATACAATTTAAATCGATTTTAATACTCGCAATGGTTCTACAATCGTGTAGCAGCGAGGTGAGTTTTGATTTTTCAACCCAGTACACAGCACAATATAAGAATTATTTGGCTTTAAATCAAATTCAATCGAAATTTCTTAAAACAGTGCTGAAAGAGAGACTCGCACGTCTGCTGCATAGCGAGCAATTGTGCGAACCATCACACACATCTAACAATAATTATTTTTAATTTTAGTTTTGCCTTTCCGTTGAAAAGGAAGAGACATGTTTGGTTTGTACCTATCAAAGATTTCTTCCAATTCTGAAAGACTTTGTAAAATTACAAAATAATCATGCAATGATGGAAAATGAAATTAAACAACTTAGAGAAAATCTATTACGACAAGAGAGGATCATTCAATCTAATAAGAATAAAGAAGAAGACAAGTCTCAAACTGTCGAAAAGTCGAATGAGGAACTAATTAAGATCTATAGCGCCCGAAGGAAGGCGGATAGCACAACTGAAAAGAAAACAAATTGAAAAGAAACCAAAGCTGACTTAATGATGATAATAACAATGATGTCGTTATCTGACAACTAAGACGTAACGAGAATAAGTTTATCGAGCATTGTTTTTAATTGTTTTAAATGTCAAATGAAAAATTTATAATGAATAAAAGTCTCTCATGCAAATTAAATTAATTTTTTTGCAGTTATTTAAAATAATTAAGGAAATCTTTGCTTATTTGAATATAAATTTGAAAAAGTTTGAGGCTTGTCTAAAACCATATCAATGCACACTGGGTCAGCCCTCCGAAATTTTGAACAAATGTCCCAGTTATTTGTTTGGGAAACTGAATCAAACGACCATCAGATAGGATTTTGAATATTTGTAGCGACTGTATATAACGACAAAATAATTTTTAAATGGCATCCATTCAAAGTGGATTTTTGTTCCAATTGCTGCAAAAATGGGAAATGAATACTCAAAATTAGGAAGGCAACAGCTGCCGGAAAAAAAAAATATATAGAAGTTTCCATCGAGAAGTTTTAAATCTTAAATTTTGTAGGTTTTTACATTTGGCATCTTTGCATTAAGAGTGCCCAAAAGTAACCGTTTAATAAACATGGACTTTTACTTACTTAGAATATTGTACTATAGTCAGTGTTTAAATTGCTTCCGTCAAAGTAGTAAAAGTCACAAAATTTTTACTTTTCACAGCTTTGACTTTTTTCAACTTTTCAATATGAACTCTTGCTTCTGCTTCTGCTTCTGCTGTTGAGAAAGAAAAGCGACAGCACAAAATCCCAAAACGATATTTCACCAAAAGCAAAAAGCGACTGCAGTCGTCGCGTCATAAATTTTCATTTTGATTTTGCTGTTGATTCGGTTCCGTTCATAAGTCGAAGCAAAAGTTGGTGTTCGCTTTTGGAATTCGACAGCAGCAGAAGCGCGACAGAAGTCTCTTAGATACTTTTTTTTGCTTTTGCGTTTTGCTTTTGCACACACAAAAAAGCATTTACCGTTACTCGTCTCGGCTCGGTTGAAGGTAACAACAACAACGCGCTAAAAAAAACCTATGTTGTTGTTGCGTTGCGTAAAATTTGGTTGCTTCTTAATTCCAAGAAATAAGTCGAGGCGCCAGCGATTTGTTGTGTGAGTTGAGATAAATAACTCGCCGCCCAAAAAGCAAAACGCAAAAGCAAAAAAGTATGTAAGCGACTTCTGTCGCGCTTCTGCTACTGTCTGTCCGTCTGTCTGTATCTGCGTAAACTAGTCTGTCAGTTTTAATCTGTCAGTTTTGGCTATCGAGCTGAAACTTTGCACAGAGTCTTCTTTTTACTGCACGCTGCAAAGATGTCGGAACCGACCGGATCGGATGACTATATCTTATAGCTGCCATAGAAACTATCAATCGAAAAATGGGTCTTAGTAAGGAAAACTTTTTCGTTTTCAATGTTAGCGTGCTTTCAAACAGATTTGCAAAAGTTGTTCAAAATCGGATGACCATATCTTATAGCTGCCATAGGAACCATGGATCGGAAAATGGGTCTTAGAGAGAAAAACCTTTTTTGGTTTCAATGTTAGCGTCCCCAAACTGTGCCAATACTAGTTAGAAAAACTTTTTTGTTTTCAATTTTATCGTTCTTAAACTCTGATATTTCAAAACATTTGCAAGGGTATAAAAACTTCGGCACAGACGAAGTAAGCTTGGCCTTCTCGTTTTTTTATTAAAAGACTTAAGCTATAAAATTTTCGTAATTTTTCAAAAAGTAGCATTTAAAAAAATAAAATGTTTTGAGATTTCTGTTTGAAACACATTGGAAATTTTTTAGAATGTTTCCCGATTTTGAAATTTTTGTTTGGTGATAACACAAATACATTAAAAGTTGAAATCTATTAAAAATAATTATTTATTTTACAACGGTTGAAACTTTAAAGACGATATTTTGGAACCCATTTTCAAATTGGTTCGCAAATGATTTTGCCCCAAACCTCGTTCATTGGACTACTATTTTTTTTAAATATTTTTTTCTACACTGGACTGCAAAAAAATTGTCGAAAATGGATTTCTCATTTTCAAATGACCGCCGTTTTTGATAATGATTATGATTCTTCTGCGGGCCATAATGGTATTCATATTAACCCATTTCCCTATTTCCGTTTTGATTTGAGATAATGGTGACTCTCGGAAAGCTGCGAACCATCAAACAGAGTTACAAATTCTTTTCATAAATTCAGCCGCCTGGTTTGAAATGTGTAAGAATGTGAAATTGGCTTTACAGCCCCAAAGGGCCAAGCCACGGTTCTCTCAATCCTCGGCGTGTGTGCTTATAATTTTTCCAACAAGAGAAAGGAACCTACAGTTTAACGCCGAATCCGAACGGCAAAGTTTGAGTAGCTTTTTCATGGCTAGTTACTTCACAGCTGGCGCCAATAGCTGGTAAGGTGACTGGATGTGTAAAAGCTATTTTCTAAAGAAAGAAAAAAACTTTTATTATTAGATGTTCAGAGGCGGGATCGAACCCACGACCTCCCGCCCAGCAGTCCAGCGCACCAACCGCTCGGCCTTTGGTACAGAGTATAAAAAACGAAAAAAACCCTTAGTGCAACGGTTAAAATGTGTAGCTTACGTTTAAAAGCTCTGGGGATGAATTCCAATATAAGTGAGAATGCAAAGAAAACTTCGTTTGTAAATACACTTGAAAAAGCTACCTCTAACGGTTATCGATTGTGTCTAAATTTCTCAGATCAGTTTGAAAACTTATCATTTTAATAATGACCGACACTAAAACCATTTTCCGACCGATCATTTCCATGGCAGCTACAAGAAGTAGTCATCCAATCCGGGCGGTTCCAACATATTAGCAGCGTGCAGTAAAAAATCAAAAAGTGGAAAAATATGGTCTACTTTGTGAATATTATGAATATCTTTGTGAACGCACCAGAGATCCACACGAGTGCTCCGCAACTACAAGTGTACTGCATTTGCACTCGATATTTTTCACACTCGAGTGTCTCCAACCACTGCGAAAAATGTATGCGGTGTTTACAACACTCATGTCAAACTTGTGCTTCGGGTATGAGTGCCAATAATAGCCGCTGTCACTCGTGGGTCCTTCCGTGTTGATGGAATCACCCCAAAATCGCTCTTTGTTTGTGTCTCTCTCTCTTCCCCTTGGAAAACAACAACTTAACGGCCTTTACAGTTTATTTTTCAAAAATAGAGAGAAGAGAGCTAAGGGATCTTCTTGGTAATAAAACCGCTACTTACTTAAGAAACTGCTTTTCAATGCCACAAATCACCACGCAGAACTGCATTACCATGATTTGGAACCGCGAAAATACTGACATAATAAGAACTTAGAGGAAGAAATTTTCATCTTGATATTTTCAATATTATTATATTCGAGCTCAGTAATAGTTATTTTGCTTTAAGGGATCAAAGGTAAATTTGGAACTAATTTTAAGAAAGTGACATTAGAAACGTTCAATAAAGACATGATCGAACTCAACGGTTCCCCCTATTTAGTATTTGAGTTATCACGAAACGTTGAGTTCGGTGATGTCTTTTTTTCGACTTGCACAGTGTCATGGTACAATTAACAAGGTAAAGTCATCAGAAATTCACCATGAGAGGGTTCCAATTGATTTGACAAGACACAAAGCCTGCTGTGGGTGTATAAAAATTCGATAAATTAAAAAAAAAAAAAATTTTATATAAAATAATGTAGTTTCTTATATCCCTTAGACAAAGAGTAAAAAGGGTATACTTAAGTAATGTAAATAAAAGTAACAGGCAATGGAAGCATCTGAGAACACATGAAGTATAAGTATTTTTGATTAGCATCAACAGCCCGAGAGAATGTAGCCATGTCCGCCGTCTATGAACTCCTAGATCTCAGAAACTAGACGATCTAAAAGTGCCCAGAGCCAGCTTACTTCTGCGGACAACAATACAAATGAAGAAAATATTTCCAAAGCCACAACAACCACAAGAAAGAGAAGGCAACTCGAATATTCTGCAGTCATCCCAACACAAGTAATGTTTAACGCAGAGTTCCCCAGCCATGGCCCCTGGGGGTCCAACACATTTGGTAATTCACATGCATTTAAGCCGAATGTCATAAGACAATCTCTTTCGCGGCAGTATATTGCCAAGCAACACTGATAAAAAGTCTTTTTTTCTACTTTCGGAACCCTGGTTTACCGCATGCTCCTACAGTCGTCTTCCTTCTGGGCAAAGGAAGGCATTCCCAAAAATGACAAATTCAAAAACTAAAAAAATTCATGCGTGGATACAACGTTTCACATTGACATCCCCTTTGCTACTAAGTGTTTTTCACCATTCAACTGGTACCCCGAAAAGAGGCAGCCTAATTTAATGACTTCACTCTGCCCTTGGGAGCAAGAGCTTATCACTTATCAGTGCGGATGGAAACCTACAGTTAGTTCCAAGTGTGAAATAAATTTAAATTATTTCATTTTGTTTAAGCGGTGGTTGAACACATTACCTCATGCGCATACAATTTAAATCGATTTTAATACTCGCAATGGTTCTACAATCGTGTAGCAGCGGGGTGAGTTTTGTTTTTTAAGTACAGTACACATCACTTTAAATGATTTGGCTTTAAATAAAGTATTGTGTCAAACGAAATTTTCTCGTTCTTAGTTAGTGATAAAAAAGAGATTTGCACGTCTTCTGCATACCGAGCAATTGTGCGATCCATCACACACATCTAATAATAATTTTTTTTTAATTTTAGTTTGGCCATTCCTTCGATATGGAAGAGAAATGTTTGATTTATACCTATCAAAAATTTCGTCCAATTCTGAAAGACTTTGAAAAATTAAAAACTAATCAAGCAATCATGGAAAATGAAATAAAAATACTTAAAAAAGATCTGTTACGACAACAGGGTATTCTTTGGTATCAAACTAAAAAGCAAGAAGGCAAAACTCAAACTGGCGAAAAGTCTGAGCTGATTAGGATCTCTAACGCCAGAATCGAGACGTTTAGCACAACTGAAAAGAAAACAAATTGAAAAGAAACCAAAGCTGAGTTAATGATGATAATATCAATGATGTCATTATCTGACAACTAAGACGGTTCGAGGTGTATAGACCTGTAAAGAGTTGAATAAAACCAAGCAGCAAAATGTTTTTAATTGTTTTAAATGTCAAATCAAAAATTTATAATGTAATGTAAAAGATCTTTTGTAGTAACTTAAAAAAGAAATAAAAAGTTTTTTGATTTGAAAAGTAATCCTGTTTAGTCGGTGGAATGAAAAGTAATTGCCAAATTGCGCACTCTTACAGTTGCTAGATGTACTAAAAGTGAATTTTCCTTATTCTGAAATTCTAAGTGAAAATTAATTTGCATTTCAGTCTTTAATTGATTTATAAAGAATTTTTTTTTTAATGTGTAAAGATTTTGGCTGTGCAAAAGTCAGCCTCTGTCATTTCCGACTGTTCCCTTTTCTCAATCTGATCTGATCGTTTCGCTTTGGAATTGTGGTTTCTCTCCTGTGTCTAGTGCCATTCTCGCTTGGACCAGTGAAAATAGAGCAATTTCATTCGGAATTGAGAACACAAAAACGAAACCGAAGCACGAAGCGAATGACGTTCGATTTACTTTCCAAAAAGTAGTGGAATTCAGAACATGCCTGAGTATTCTCATTTGAAATCATGCTTTAATACAATCAGCCTAAAATTAGTTTTAAAAACTTCAGAATTTCGGATGAACTATCTTAATACGAATGGGTTAATAGCACAATGAGCATATATCAACTCAGCTCGTCTTGCTGATCAAGAATATATATACTTTATGTGGTCGGAGATGCTTCCTTATGTGCGTTACAAACATCCGGACAATTTTAATATACCCTCTCCAAGGGTATAAAAAAAGTCTTAGTGAGAAAAACTTTTTTGTTTTCAATGCTATCGCTCCTAAACTTTGTACAGATCAATATTATATACTACCACACAATTTTGTAAAGTTTGATTCAAATCGGATGACTATAGCATATAGCTGCCATAGGAACGGTCGGTCCAAAATGTAGTTCTAGTGAGAAAAACTTTTTTGATAAATATATCGTATAGCCATATATCAAACTGGTATATCAAACTGTTTTGATTTTAAAAAAATAATTTTTTTTAATATTATTGCACAATTTTCGTCTGTTTCTGATCAATCAATGCTTAAAGCTCCGTATTCAGAACGACAGAAAATTCCTTTCG
>JAEIFU010003515.1:0-27623 GCA_018904235.1 Lordiphosa stackelbergi | reverse complement strand
CTACACTATTAAAATATTTCAGTTAAAATGGGTCATTTATTTTTTTATTTTTGTAAACTAGTGTAATTTAATTTACCGATTTTCAATTTTCTAATTAAAAGATAAAGTTTTCTATAACTTCGAAAAATACTACGTAAAAACGTTTAAGAAAAAAGTTTTCTAAAATAAGAATATGAGAGATTTGTCCGATAACAGGTAAACTTTTGCAACAGGAAATATAGGAAGCTTTTGAAATAAATCGTCCGTTTTCACCCAGCACGTTAGCGTTACGAAATGTTTGCATAAACTTGTATTGAGCGAGGTTTGTTTACATTTATGGGTGGGTTAGTCAGGTTGTAAACAAGAGCGGGGCCAAAAAAAAGTGAGAGTGATTTGACCGCATCGAAGGCTTGCCAGCGACTGAACGCCTGTTAACTCTCTTGGCTTTAGCTTCGGCATGCGTTCGGCTAAATATTCAAATGTCTTCGGCCCCTGGGGGCATCCGGTGACAATCGCTCATATATTGGGTTGCCCAAAAACTAATTGCGGATTTTTCATATAGTCGGCGTTTATAATTTTTTTTTAACTGCTTGTGACTCTGTAATTGCATTCTTTCTTTTGTCAGTTATTAGCTGTCACTATTAGCTTGCTTTAGAAAAAAAGTGTGCGTAATTTTGTTTACATTTGTTTGATTGGCGCCCTTTTTAATATGGAGTCCACAAAAGAGCATTTTCGTCATATTTTTACTTTATTATTTCCGTAAAGGAAAAAGCGCAGAGAGTTGCTAAAAAGTTACGTGATGTGTATGGTGATAAAGCCTTAAAAAGAAAGACAGTGTCAAAATTGGTTTCGCAAATTCCGTTCTGGAGATTTTTCACCTAAAGATGAGCCACGTTCAGGTCGGCCAAATGAAGTTGATGATGACCAAATCAAAGCATTAATCGAATTGGATCGTCATGTAACTGAGCGTGAGATAGGAGAGAAGTTAAATATACCAAAATCAACCGTTCATTATCACATACAAAGTCTTGGACTGGGTGAAAAAGCTTGATATTTGGGTACCACATGAATTGAAAGAAATTCATTTAACAAACCGAATCAACGTTTGTGATATGCATCTTAAACGCAATGAATTCGATCAATTTTTAAAGCGAATCATAACTGGAGATGAAAAATGGATTGTTTACAATAACGTTAATCGAAAACGATCATGGTCCAAGCATGGTGAACCAGCTCAAACCCTTCAAAGGCGATATCCACCAAAAGAAGGTTATGTTGCTGTCTGTTTTGGTGGGATTGGAAGGGTGTGGTATATTTTGAGCTGCTTCCAAGGAACCAAACGATTAATTCGGATGTTTACTGTCAACAACTGGACAAATTGAATGCAGCCATCAACGAGAAAACGGCCAGAATTGATCAATCGTAAAGGTGTCATTTTCCATCATGACAACGCCAGACCATAGATAGAAGAAGAAGATAAGCGGTAGCTTTCGACAAAGTGAAACAGACTCTTTCAAGAGATGCATGAACAATGCGCACATCTTTTCTCCGTGTGACCTTCTTGACCCACTGTACCGTCCATCCTACCCAAGTAAAACGACCTCTTTATTAAATATTAAGTTTTATTCGTGTGTCTTAGAGCTTATACAACTAAATGGCAAAAATCTTGAAAACAGATCGCGAGCCTAGTTCTTTAGCAACTGATATAGGACGGCATAGGAATTGAATTGCTTTATGGTGTTCCACTTGAAATACTAAGTGCAATCATTGGCTCGCTGTCCGGGAATACCACGCAGCTCTTGGTTGAGAGTGCGCAACAGAGGATGCTTGCCACAACCGCAACGACCACGGAAATCATCCAAATCCAAGGCCCACACCATGCCACCACCCAATCTCAGGCTTCTGACAAACTGAGCCTTGCGTCGTATATCAGTCACATCATCATAGGAGACCCATTGATTACCACTATAGGCATAGGGACCAATGCGTCCCTCCTCATCGCGAATTACAGTCCAGCCGCCGTTGCTGATCTTCTCACAGATCTCATAGTAGGCCAAAAAGCCACCGGCTCGTGTATAGGTACCCGCTTGACCAGGTCCTATGGTCTTGTCGTTGAGGGAACGTTGCTTCTGGTCAGCCAGAGAGAAGGATTGGCCATACAACGGCATGCCCATGATAAGTTTGCTAGCCGGAGTACCCTGATCCAACCAATAGTTGATGCTAAAGTTGCCATTAAAGTAAGGATTGGCGTCTCCTTCCACATAGTACAGCGGAGCCACATGACCTGTCTGCTTGTCCCAATGTCCATGGAAATCGTAGGTCATCACAGCAATCCAATCAAAGTAGCGCGACAGCTGGGGTACATCATAGCCCGCATCGATGACCATTTTGCTGGGGGAAACAGCTGCGGACAGCAGCAATCCCTTGGGTCGGAAGGCATCTGAGAGTTCTCGCACCAGAGCGGCAAAACCTTGCTTCTCGGCGGGTGCACCCTTGGCACAGTCGACCTGCCAGCACACAGGATACTCCCAATCCAAGTCCAATCCCTCGAAACCATATTTCTCTATGAATGCCAAAACACTCTCGATGAAGCGGGCACGTGCTTGAGGATCGAGCACTAGCCGAGCATATTTGCTGCCCAATGAATCATTCCAGCCACCAATGGCCACTGTGACGCGAAGACCCTTCGCCTTGTACTCCACCACACGCTCATAGAAACGATTATCGATATCTGCCCAAGAATCATGAGTCTTGATGGTCAGGGAGTTGCTATTGAGCACCGCAAAGCCATAGACAATGTGCGTGCAGAGATTGGCATCGATATCCTCGGGCACATACTTGCCCTGACCCGGACGGTACCAAGCCCAGTTGGTGAAATAGCAGACGACCTTGTAGTCCTCACCGCTGCCCAAAGGAGGAGCTGGAGTGGGTTTGGGGCGCGAAATGGGTTTCTTGTGGGGAGGACTTAAAGGCTTCTTGGTGGGTTTAGAGACATCTGGCGAGGGAGTAGTGCTAGTGGGTTTAGGACGATGCACCACAGGAGCTTGAGTAGTTTGATCCGATCGTACCGAACATTTGGCATTGTTGGGCCAGTCACAGTAGTTCTCATTCCAGTGGAGACCAGCGGGACAGCTAAGGAAGAGTAAGGGGGAATTACAGAGTGGATTTGAGTGGGATTCTAGGAACCTACCGCTGTTCCACCAGCTGTCCATATTGGCAAATATAATATTTGTTGCAATCCTTTTCATGGCCCACATAGTTTCTACCTGCACAGTCCAAATCCTGACTGGGATCGGGCTGACTGGGGGTATCAATCAAAGGAGCTGGAGTACCAGTGTTGACAGTGGGCTTCGGTGACTGCTGCTCGCCGGCAACTAAGAGTAAACATGAGAGTTAGTTAATCTATATATTTGTATAGGTTAACACAGATCTGTTCAAAGCAGTGGTGCCCAAACTCACACTATCAAGCTTTGCGCGAAGTAAACGTCATAACGTCAAGCATGAGCAACAAGCAAACAAACAAATGCCTTGTGAGAAAAGCTCGCGTTGTGAGAGAGCAAGCCGCCGGGCGTGCTTTTTAAAGATCCCATGGGATTGGCTTTTGGCATTTTGGGCACCACTTTGTTAAAGGAAAAGACGTAGGCAAGCAAGGATGAGGACATAGCTTCTGGTGCTACATAAAGTAGTGTTAAGTAAAGGTTGCTCCTTTTCTTTTAAGTGAGTCAGCATACTCAAATTGCTCAGTTGTTCAGCTGTCCACTAGCTGGTCAACTCACCTCAAGGCATATGGACAATCATTTGAACTATTTCTAATCCTTTGTTGCTGGACAAACAGAAACGCAAAGCATATAACAGCCAAACAGTCACTGAATAGAGATTTACTGAGCTGAGTGAACAGTCACTGAAAAAGTCAGTGAACAATTGACTGAAAAAAATGAGATTTTGCCAATCTAGGGGGACTTAAATCAATTGCGGCCGTAGTTTAAGAGATATCGACTTGAAATTTGAAATGGAAGAGTTTTTTGGCCATACGGAAGTATGTTTCTAAGATGAACAACATCGGACAAAAACTACTCCCACCTCCCATACAATATCGCTTTTTTCAGTTTTAGCCAGAACACGATTTTCATATGGGAGCTATACGATAGAGTCACCCGATTTTGATGAAACTTTGCAGAATTGTGTGAAAGCATATTAAATAAATAATTGACAAGTTTGCTGACGTTATCACTGAAAACAAAAAGTTTTTCTCTCTAGAACTAGTTTTTGTTCCGATCGTTCCTTTGGCAGGTATATCATATAGTCGTCTGATTTTGATAAAACTTTGTAGAATTACGTGAGAGCATATTATCTTAATAAATACTTAGTTAAGAGACGCTACCTTTGAAAACAAAAAAAAGTTTTTCTCACAAAAACTAGTTTTCCGACCGAGCGTTCCTATGGCAGCTATATGGTATAGTCATCCGATCAGGCCGGTTACGACACATATACAGCCTGTATGTATTTCAAGACATTGTGCAAGGTTTGGTAACGATAGCTTTAAAACTGACGGAGTAGATAGCAAAAAACATGCGAATTACACGTGATTTTGTTCGAAAATTGGTCTTACAATAAAACGAAAAACTCAAAATGGCGGAAACATGCGGACGGTTTTTTTGTGAATATGTTCTGGGGATCCACCCGCTTGTTCTCCATGTGGTGGCATCGCCGAACTCGATGGAACTTGCAAGTTGTAGTCCATAAAAGCAACATGTTTTTTGCAATTTGCCTAGTTTTTAGGTGTTTATAAAAAAAATTATATAAAATGTTCCAGTAAAGGTATTTAGACCAGGTATTGAAATTTTTGCAGTTCAACTATTCAAGAATAAGAAAAAAATAGCTCTTTTTGGAAACAAGACACTGACGGCTAAATTTTAATCACTTTAATTTTGTGCCTGATGCGAGTTGTCAAATTGAATTTTTCAAGCGTTGCAATGTGGCATGTTTAATGACTATTTTATTGCTGTTAATGATAATTTAACTCTGATTTTTGTTTATTTTCATAACAAGTGGATATTTTACTAGCATTTAAAAAAAAATTTAAAATAAAAAACCTTTTTTTTTATAAAAATCCCCCTAGATTGGCAAAATCAAAAAAAAAATTACACTGTGCGTCGCTGCCGCTGAGCAGTATTGAATACACAAAAGATGCGGACGTGCCGGACTCTGCGTTAAATTGAAGCAAAACTTTGGAATGTGGTGAGTATTATACTTTGTTATTTAGTGCATTAAATATTGTTTTTTGTGAGATAAAATGTTGTAGAAATATTGTTATGTTGTGTAAATATGTAGAACAATATAGAAAATTACCATTCCAATTTCAGAATGGACACTTTTTTGCCGCTTTTGGTGTACCTTGTTTTTGGTGTTTAAAGCGTGTGTTTGCTTATCATAAAACTGTCAAATATTTATTTTTTTATATTTTTTTTAAAAAATTTTAAAAAATTTTTTTGGATTTTAAAAAAGGTAAAAACAAAAAAAATTAGCATAAAAAAAAAAAAAATTTTTATGGGCTGGTCGATGGCATTAAGCAATGCCTCATCGATAAGAAGGCCGTCAAAGCTACAGCCAAGGAATATGGGCTTCCTCGAACCAGAGCAAATTTTGCAGATTTTTCTTCCGTTGTTGCAGGGACGCCAAAAACAATCATGTCCGGTTTTCGTAAGCCCGGTATTGTTCCGTTTGACCCTGATGCTTTCTCCGAAGCTGACTTCATTGAGGCTGTCAAACGAAAAGCAGTAGAAGTCCCCACAGAAGCTAAACTTAGCGAGAAGAAGAGGTGCTAACCTCCCACTAACCATCCACTTCACGAGCGTCTTCGGCTAGCCGCTTATCACTGTTGGATGAAATTGGGCCGGTGCAAGGAATTTCGCCGAAAAAGCCATCGAATCGCGGTCGCAAGCCAATGCAAACCGCTGTGCTAACTTCTCCGGAAAGCGTTGAAGTTTTGCGCGAGAAGGCAAAAATAGCTGAGCGAGCAGCCAAGTGTGATTCTGTGTCGCACCAGATGAAGACCCCCCAGAAACGTGGCCGGCCAGGAAAACGACAGGCAACACCACCAGCCAAGCCGTCGGCCAAACGCGATGCCAAGAAGAGGGCGTCTTTGTCATCGGAAAAAGACGAAGATGTCGACTTCTGTTTGATTTGTTTGGCGCTCTTGCCAAAAAAACTGACCGCTGCAAATTCGATCCATTGCGATGTTTGCGATCGTCCTGTGCATTTGAAGTGCGCTGGCATGACGACCAGCTATTTCACATGCAAAAGTTGCATTTCGGAATGATTTTTTTCATTTTTCACTGAAGGCCGTAATTTTTTGATTTTTTGCCACTGAAGGCCATTATTTTTTGTTCTTTTTGTCACTGAAGGCTTCCTAAATAAATAAACCCTCTTTTTTCATCAATTCATGGCCATTTTACTTCATATTTTTCCATTTCTAGCTATTTTATAAGGGTGTCCACAACCGGGTACAAAAAATGTTGGTCAAAAATCATCACTTCATATACATGGCTGCAAATTTTTTTGCATTTGTCTAAAACAATAGGTTACTTCAGAGGAAAGTTTGCTAGAGTCTCTAGCTTTCCAATGATGTTCATATCACCGCATAATGTTGACTTGGAAAAAAGTTATTAGTGAAAAATGCCCAATTACAAAACGGAGACTGGTCCCTTATCTAAAAGGTCCCTGAATAATAAAACTGAAAAATTCATCCACTGAGTCTCTGAGGTGTCACTCACTTACAACCCAACACTATTTGAGGAGAGCCTTAAAGTGATTTCATCTAAGAGAATATGTGTAGAGTTCAGTGTTTTATAATCCCCACTTACTCATGGTCTTTTCGCTCTTCTCCAGCATACACTTGGGATGCGGTCCTCCATAGCCACGCAGCACACGATTTATGGTCTTCAGCAAGGGATATGACTCACATCCACAATCGTTCTTGAAATCATCCAGATCTAAGGCCCAGATCATGGCTCCACCCAAGCCCATGGCCTTGACATATTCACTCTTGTGTCGTATCATGGGCGCATCATCAAAGGACACCCACTGGTCTCTAAGGTAAGCATAAGGACCCATTCGTCCCCTGGTATCTCTTACCACATTCCAGCCACGTTGACGGATATACGTACAGATCTCATAATAGGCCAAAAATCCTCGAGCTCTGGTGGCCTCACCAGCCTCACCTCCGCCATAGGTAGGCGCGTTCAACTGATGATCACTGGACTGAGCCAGCGAGAAAGATTGACCGTACATGGGCATGCCCATCACAATTTTTTTACGATCTGCTCCACTGTCTAGCCAATAATTGATGGAGAAATTGGAATTGAATGTGTCGGTGCCCTCGGGATGATCGTACATGGGTGCCACATGACCCGTACGCTTATCCCACTGTCCATGAAAATCATAGGCCATCACGGCTATCCAATCAAAGTAGTGCGACAACTGGGGTACATCATAGCCCGCATCAATGACCTTTTTGTTGGGTGACACTGCCGCCGACAGAAGTAATCCCTTGGGCTTGAAAGCCTGTGACAGCTCCCTAACCAAATCGGTGAATCCTTGCTTCTCATCGGAGGTACCCTTCTTGCAGTCTACCTGCCAGCACACTGGATACTCCCAATCCAGGTCCAAGCCATCAAAGCCATACTTTTCTATGAAGTCTATGACATGGCGTATGAATCTGGCCCTGGCCTGGGCATTTCTTACCAATCGCGCATACTTGTCGCCAGCAGAATCATTCCAGCCTCCTATGGCCACTGTTACCTTGACGCCCTTCTTGCGGTAGGCCACCACGCGCTCATAGAACTTATTGTCCAGATCCGCCCAAGTGTCATGGGGTTGTATGGTTAACTTATCGCGATTCAGGACCGCAAAACCATAGACAATGTGGGTGCAGAGTTCGCCATCGATGTCCTCGGGTAGGAATTTGCCACCACCCTGACGATACCAGGCCCAGTTGGTGAAGTAACAGACGACTTTGAAGTCCGATGAGTCAGCGTTCGTTTCCATTTCAAAATCACCCTCTTCGACATCCTCATTGGGATCCACTTCATTTTCCTGTGAGGATTCCGCAGATTCGGCTTCATTACTAGACTCTTGGGAGCTGATAGGTTCAGCTACCACCTCAACTTCCTCGGCCTCGGTTTCATCTTCTCCTGCAGCTTCTTGCGAGCTACCTTCCGCTTCATTCTCCACCGAAGCAGCTTCAGCTTCCTCTGAAATGGCCTGTTCTTCCACTGATTCCGGTTCCACAGGGTTCAAGCCGGCTATAAGAAATACAAAAATGATCATCTATAAAATTTCCAGCTGTTAAGCAAACTTACGCTCTGGTTCATAACCACTGGGAGGATCCTTTAGCACATCATGAATTTCTCTGAGCAAGGGATGTACACCATCTCCACAACGATTACGGAAATCATCCAAATCCAAGGCCCACACCATGCCACCACCCAAATCCAAAGCTCTAACCAGTTGAGACTTCTTGCGGATCATGGCAGGATCATCAAAGGAAACCCATTGGGTACCCTTGCGAGCATAGGGACCCATGCGGCCGCGTTCATCCTGAACCACTTCCCAGCCTTGATGTTTGACACGATCGCAAATCTAAAAGTCGAAATGACAATGGGCAAATGATTTCCATTCAATGCACAATGGTCCCAAAGTCGATTTTTTTTGGCATAAAGTCTAATTATAAAGATTTCTGCACGAAATTTGGTTTATATTCATATTTCGGGCCCCCAAAGCGACTTACAAAGATTTGTTCAATTTGGACTATTATTTCATATAGCTGCCATTTAAACGATCTGGCCGATTTTCCATACTATACTTAATTCCTTCCTTTATTTAAACATAAACTAGAGATCAGTGAATCGCTAGAGTCCATAGCTCTATGAAAAACGTCGTGCATATTATTCACAGGAAGAGCAGAGATGGCAATGATTTTGGGGCCGTGTGCCCATATTTTGTGAACCGTGGCTGACATGGGGTACCAAGGATATTTTTCTAAATACAAGAACGCTGTTTTCCACAAAAAAGCTGCAAACTTTTCTGCGTTAATCGTAAATTCACTCGAAATAGCAATCAAAATTGTATGAAAATTATAAAGGACATTGGCATTTAAATTTAATATTGACGACGGGATTTCAATATTGGTAAAGGCTCTTCTCGCTGTGTTCCCTTCGTTTGAATTTCCACATTCATTTTGTTTAGGTTTGTCGGCGTCAGACCAAGCTCTGACCAAAATCTGCCTTGAATACGGTACCAAATGAATTGTCAGCAGTGACGTAGATAGGGGGTGATTAAGATGATCAATCCCCCCCATTGAGTTTACAAATCGGAATTACAGGGGACGAAATCGAAGATGAGCTTGACCCCATTTTGCAAAATAAATAATTCAATAAATAAGATAAGGTTATAGTAAGGAATATTAATTCCTACCTTCTCTCAGAAACTTGTTAAAAATTTCCTTCGATATATCGCGATTTACAACGAATTTTCATGCAAAACAATCATGTACAGTGCGTTTGGTACATAATGGTTTTCTTTTAAAGAAATGGAAAAATCAGTTTATAAAAAATATGTCATAACATCATGAGTTAAATAAAAAAAAAGTAACATAGTGAGAACTAACAGACAAACGACAGCAAAGATAGAAACACTTTCTAACAGCACATGAGCATCAAAAGCAAAGCCAAGGTGTTTCCAATTATTTGAAATACTGTGACGAAAGGAAATTCTGTCTTTCTGAGTACGGGGCTTTAACAATAAAATTTAATTCCATCCCCATTTTTCCAAGCTTAGGGCTCACAGGCAAATTTTGACGAAAGCTTGGCTAAATAATCTGATCGCAGATTTTGCATGACCTAAATCTAAAACTATTGTTTCCTAGGGAGGATGATGAAACGGTACCATATAGGCAACCAGCTCTTTTTGATGTGTAATGCATAAGTTGTTTAGAGTTGTGAACAAGCGCAACTTTTTCGGATCTAGAGTCATCTAAAATTACTAAATTTTGTTTCCTACGTAAATAAGTTGATCAAATGTGGTTGAAAAGTTCGCTAATTATATTAAAATATAAGCTAAACTTTTATTAAAATGTGGACACATTTTTTCCTTTGAGAAGTTAACAAGAGTTCAATGTTAATTGTTTTAGCGGATTTTGTATAAATACTTTTAAAATCTGTCGATTTAAAAAAAATGTTTGACTGCGGCGCTTTTTTCCCATACTTTGCTTTAACAACAACATTAGTTAAAATATTTGGGAAATATTAGACAAAAATTGTGAAACGGAATTTGTAAATTTTTTTGAAATATTGCTCTTTTCTGTGTTTAAACGTGACAGTTCGCTCTTTACATCCCGCGAGATCCTTTTTATGTTTTGTGTGGTTGTGTGTTTTTGGAAAACCCTTTTTAACCAGAAAATATTTTATAATTCCAAAATTTTTAAATTTTGATTTAAAGATAAGGATTTAAAAAAAACCATGGCTGATCGCCGAAACTTTATTGCATGTTAATTCTTGATAGATCACGGTCCATCAAAAAATTTTTGAGCTAAGGGTGACTTATACTAGGCAATTTCCTTATTCATTATTTATTTGATATTTGGCGTAAAACTGTATTAACAAAACCTTTTTTTCAAAATTCTTTTAAAAAGCAAGCATAGATGAAACCCGAAATTTTTGGATTAAAATCAAATACTTTTTTTAAATTTTCTGATAGAGGCGGAATACTAGACTATTACCGATAACAATAAAAACAAAAGTGAAAAACCAACAACAAATTTCTGAAATTCATCACCCCCTTGCAAAAATCTATCTACGTCACTGATGTCCAGACTCTCTTTCTCTTTTAAAATATGCTCTGTCGTTTCTTTAGCAAACTCAATTTTTATAGGTCTGCAAAACCGAATTGATTGAGGAGAGCGGTTGAGCCACAGAACTTGTCCTGAAGAGTCCACTAGCTTTAGCGGTATAAGGGTTGTAACAAATAGGGATTGGTCAGTGGTATCCCATTCAGAATTTTCAAAGTTTTGTGGAGCCGTCAAACCCATATGTCGATATTAATTTCACGTCAGCAAAGTTACGAATTTGACTTATTACTTCATCTTGCATTATCATTATTCGTTTCACGGTATGATCCAAAATGATGATCCGGCCTGCATTTTTGTTTTGCCTCAATCACATGCTTGTAGCTTGGATATATATCACACTTATGAGATTTGTTTTGTCTATTATCTTCTTTAGTTAAGCTATTTTCCAACAGAAACGCCAATGCTTCATCAGGAGTTAGCGGAATAGGATCCTCCATTGAAAGCTTCTTCCTTATTTGGCTAGCATTGCCTTCCGATGTTTCTCTAAGCACAAAAGAAATATCGCTACAATTGTCATCCATTTTTGGTCATCATATGGGACCTTTTTTATCTAAACTCTGGTGCAAAACTATAGCCACACCTTGATAATAGAAACTATACTGGAAAAACTTTGCGATTACCCTTTGAAAGAACGTTAAAAACGAGAGAAAATAATTGACAAAAACATCCACACTCTCAGTGCAAAAATTAACCGTTATGTTTCATTTTCGATTTGCGCGAGGTGCATAACTATAGCCGCACAGTTTAATTTTTCATTTTCTGTGTTTGCTGGCGGCGATTTTATTTGCGAACACTTGGTTGAGTAACTATTAGTAATGGATTTGTAAATATGCCAAGTGGGCCAGTGCTGTCAGATTTCGAGAAGGTCCCAATTTTGGCGCTCAAAAGTGAGAATTGCTCATTTCGTGAAATTGTCTGAAAAATTGGACGATCCGACAAAGTTGTGCGAAATATTTAGAAAAAAATAAAATGAATATGAAAAAAAAAACGGAGGACGTAAGCCGAAGACAAGTCAGTGTGACCAACGCCGATTAGTGAATGCTGCAACTAATTCATAAATGACCGCTAATGAATTAGCGGCTGAATGTGGCATAAAAGTGACTCACTGAACCGTTGCACGTTCTTTAAAGAAGTCTGAAAACATAGTGAGACAAAATTGAAGATGTCTGCAAGGTTACTGGATCGCCATAAAGAAGCCCGTATGAAATTCGCCAGAGATAACATGGGAACTGTCTGGACAAAAATAAGAAGATTTTATAGAGCAACGCAAATACTAATTCATTTTTCCAGATCATTTTCTCGGATGAGAAAAAGTATAATTTGGATTTTCCTGATGGGTTTTCGCACTATTGGAGGGATTTGAGGAAGGAACATCTGTACTTTTCTAAGAGTAATTTTTGGAGGAGGATCATTGATGATTTCGGCTGTGTTCTGCGAGTGTGGATGCTTGGAGCTGGCATTTCCAAGCACTCATATGAACTCCAGAGAGTACGTGGACATTTTACAAATGAATTTATGGCCTTCTCTTCGCGGCGTTAAAATGTAATTTTCTAAAAGAACAACGCACTAATGCACGCAACACAAGCACTAATGTTCGGTTTTTGGAGTGGCCCGCGTGCTCTACGGACTTGAATCCGATGGAAAACCTTTGGGCGTTGCTTGTCCGAAGGATTTATGCTCAAAACCCTAAGTACAATAGTACTAAGGAGCTCAAATGGACAATAATTAAGGTATGGAAAAAACTGTCCCTTAGTGATTTAAAATACCTCACAGATAGAATGCAAAATAGGATCTATGAGTTAATTAGTGCTAAAGGAGGTTACAATCATTATTAAAGTGAATGAAAATATATTAATTCGTTAACATTTTTCTATAAATTATTTAATTTAATAAAGTGCGGCTATAGTAGTGCACCGCTCACCAACTTTTTGTCACTTATTTTCTCTCATTTTTAACGTTCTTTAAAACGGTAATCGCAAAGTTTTTCAGATCCACTGTTTCTATGCGTACACTGAAAAATCAAGGTGCGGCTATAGTTTTGCACCAGAGTTTATGTTTTGTACTGTTGCATTTTTATGAAGCATTTATTTACATAGGACTCCGAAATTTTTAATCTTTTTTTTATTTGCTCATATTTTTTTTTATAGATGAACTTTCTCCACATTGTTTACATTTTAATCAATATTTCGTTTATTTTAAAATAAACTTACACTAAATAATGCCTTTCGAGCTTCAAATTGAATGGCTAACTTTCCTTGGACTTTATTTTCATAATAAAATTTTTCGATTCTATGACCACTGGGATATACTCTTTTAAAAAATGAATCGATTTTTCCACTTTTTTTTTTGACTTTATGCCAAAAAAATCGACTTTGGGACCATTGTGCAATGGAGAAAAATGCTTACCTCATAGTAGGCCAAAAAGCCAGCAGCTCTGGTAAATTCACCCGCCTGACCAGGTCCTGGAGCCTTGGCATTTAGCCCATTATTGTTGGCATTCTCCAGAGTAAAGGATTGACCATACAGCGGCATGCCCATAACAATCTTGCGCGAAGGAGCGCCCTTCTCTATCCAATAGTTCAGGGAGTAGTTCTGCAAACAATCTCACATAACAAAAAGTCTCTCAGAGTGATAAAAACAGCTTACCGCATTAAAGTAGTCGAATTCATCATCCGGATGATAATACAAGGGAGCCACATGGCCCGTTCTCTTATCCCACTGTCCATGGAAATCATAGGTCATCACGGCTATCCAATCAAAGTACCGCGACAGAGTGGGCACATCATAGCCCGCATCAATGATCTTTTTGCTGGGCGAAACCGCAGTGGAAAGTAACAAACCACGTGGTCTAAAGGCTTCCGACAGTTCTTTCACCCAAGCGGTGAAACCTTCCTTCTCATCGGCAAAACCCTTATTGCATTCAGTCTGCCAACACACGGGATATTCCCAATCCAAATCCAGACCTTCAAAGCCATATTTCTCTATAAAGTCCAGGGCATGACGTATGAATTTGGCACGAGCCGAGGCAGATCTGACCAAGCGACTGTACTTATCGCCCTGAGAATCGTTCCAGCCTCCTAGGGCCAGGCTCACCTTAATGCCCTTGCTCTTTGAGGCCACTGACTCGCGTATAGAAATTATTATCAATGTCCGCCCAAGAGTCATGAGTACGTAAGGTCAGTTCAGAGTAGTCCAGGACAGCAAAGCCATAGACCACATGTGTGCACAGATCGGTGTTTATGTCATCGGGTGTATAACGTCCCAGACCCTTGCGATACCAGGCCCAGTTGGTGAAGTAACAGACTACCTTGTAGTAACCATCTAAGGGTGCCAGCAAGGGTTTGTCGGTGGGATAAGTGGGTCTAGGGGTAGTAATGGGTTTCTGTGTGGTGGGAGCAGGCTTAGCTGCAGCGGGGGGCTTGGGTTTCGAAGCTCCTCCACCGCTACCCTGCTGTTGACACTTGGCTGAGGCAGGCCAATCACAGTTACCTAAACCCTCATTATAATGCAAGCCGGGTGGACAATCGGCCGCCTGTAAACGATTCCACAAACAGAACAAATATTTGGAGCAGTCTCCTGGATAGGGTACACGCTCCTCACCATTGCAAGGATCTTCCTCATTCGAACGCGTGGACTGTATAATTCTTAAATATTTTTTACTGGTCACACATTGAACATTCTGTGGCCAATCGCAGATTTTGCGTATGCCATCCCAATGCAAGTTTCCACCACATTCACTGGGCACCAAGGCTCCATTGATGCAAATGTAGTACTTACCGCAATTGCGATGGGTATAGTACTCTCCCTCATTGCAGCGAGAAGTGGGAGGACGTGGTCGTTTGGTAGTGCGATGAGGACGTTTTGTGGTGCTGCTAGTTGCCTGCTGTTGAGCGGGTTTAGTGGGTTTCCGTGTGGGCTTGGCAGTAGTGGTAGTTTTACGAGGCTTCTTTGAGGGTTTCAACGTACTGCTGGTGGTTTCTTTACGCACCGAACACTGAGCCGAGGCAGGCCAGTCACAACCCTTGTTGTCATTGTTCCAGTGTAAACCACCGGGACAGAACTGTTGGCGCAGTTCTCCAGCCACCACGCAATGGTAATAGGCATTGCAGTTCTTGGAGTCGGCATAGAACTCACCTGCCTCACAGTTTGAGGCTTGCACCACGGGATAGATTAAAGCTGGAGCCGGTATAGTGGTATGAGCGGGTCTAGCTGTGGTACGGGTGGGTTTTGAAGGACGCCGAGTGGTGGTGGTGGTAGAGCTCCACCAGCTAGTGGTAGTAGTGCTTACAGTGGTAGTTGTCTTGGGCCTTCTGGTGGTAGTTGTGGTGGTTGTCGTGGGTTTCCTGGTGGTGCTGGAGGTGGGCGACCAGCTGGGCCACGAAGTGGTATGTTCATGCTGTTGACCCGTTCCCGAAGCTGAGCCATCACTGCTGATGGTGGTCATTTGAGGTGGCACGGGAGTCACCACCGCTGGAGGACGCTGGCAGTTTGTACGTGTGGGCGGTTCCGAGTCCAAGCGACCCAAGGCTCGATTAATAGCCTTGAGCAGTGGATACGATTCACTGCAGCAACGATTTTGGAAGTCATCCAAGTCTACAGTCCAGGCAGCCACTCCAGCAAAACCATTGTTCACCGCATAACGTGCCTTGGCCTCTACACTAGCCGCATCCTCATAGCCCACCCATTGATCCTTAAGCATGGCATAGGGCCCAGACTTGCGTTCTGCATCCCTACCCGTTAGCCATTTGGATTTTCGTATGCGCTGACATACCTCATAGTAGGCCAACATTCCAGGTTGTTTGGTCAACTCTCCCGCTTCACCTGGTCCAGAGGCAGGCACTCCCTCGCCCATTAACTTCTGACTGTTCTGCATTAAGGTGAAACTCTGTCCATAGAAAGGTACCCCCAAAATCAACTTGTCTCGACGTGCACCCATCTTGACCAGCAATTGCATGGTATAGTCCGTATTATATTGCGGATATTTGTCCTTGGAGCGACCATACAGCGGACTCACATGACCCGTTTGACGCTCCCACGATCCATGATAATCATAGCTCATTACAGTCATATGATCCACTATATCAGACAGAGCCGACAGCTCATAGGCCTCGGTTATAATCTCCTTATAGCCAGATATGGCCACACCCAGTTGTAATTTAGGATTGACCCTCTTGAATTCCGTCTTAAGCTCACGTAGAAGTTTGGTCAAATTTGGTCTATCACTCGCTGGACCCTTGGAGCAATCACTTTGCCAACACTTTGGGTAATTCCAATCCAAGTGCAAACCACTGAAACCATGTCGTTTGTAGGAACCCCGTCACACTGGAGGCAAAGACCTTGCGCTTGATTTCATCACCCGCCAGGCGGGAATACTTATCCCCACTGGAGTCGGTCCAGCCACCCATGGCTATCAGCACGGGTATACCCAAGGCGGTTACTCTCTTATAATACTGATTCTCTATATCCACCCAAGGATCAAACTCTCGTATGGTCAAATGATCCGGATCTAGGGAGGCAAACGTGTATATAATAGTGGAACACAAAGCAGGATCAACTTGTTCGGGTACAAAATGACCATCAGACTTGCGATAGAAGGCCCAATTGGACATATAGCACAAGACTTTGGGGGCCGAGTTGTAGTTCTTCACTTGAGCCAAGGCTCCATAGGCTGGTTCAGTTTGCTCCAGATTGGACTGGGCCAGGGCCCCATAGGATTGCTGCTCTCTATAACGATCCAGTTCTTCTATATGCTCCAACTGTTCAATATCCACCGCTTTCAAGATTTGCTGATGGGGAGATCCCGAGCGATATGGCTGTGGTTTGTATTCCTCTATGGTACCTGGTGCTATGAAAGCAGCATACTTATCCGAAACCGTCCAGGGATCTGGCTCTACTAGTTGAGTGAGCTTTTCTGGCTTCAACTCCTCAGTTATGCCCAAGTCTCGTAGCAAGGCCTCTCCCTCAAATTCCTCTTCTTCACTGGGTGCTGCCTCCACAGAATCTCTGACAAATGAACGAGAGGGTGAGGACTCACGTAGTTGAGCCACATTTCGTTCATTAATGCTGGGAACACTCTCCACTGCACTACGCAACGGTAGAAAGGTGTCACCAAATGTGGGACGAAGGCTAAAGCGACTCAAGGCCTCAGACTCATCCTCCACAGGCATACTCTCCACAGCAGACCGCACAAAGGCGGGTTTGTAATTGGGGGCCACATGCACCTCAGGAGCTTCAATGCGTATGTGGCCAAATGATGATGTGACCCAAAGGCACAGCAACTGTAGGGGATAATAGTTTAAGTTAGGGGCTTGGGTGATGCTGGTCTAGGAGGTAACTTACCCACACCCTGCAAAGCGTAGCTAACCTACGCATTTTATTAGCTTAATCCTCCTTCTTTTAGTTGAAATTTGCTGAAAATGGGTAAATTAAACAAAAATATAAAAAACGAAAGCGTAAGTTAAAGTCGGTCCTGCCATAACATTCATCTTAAAATGTCAACATTATGTTATGTTAGTAAGACAAAAGTTGTGTTCCTTGTATGACACTCTGTGTACTGCTGATTTCTTATAAGAACTCTTAGTACCAAAATTATTCACCCGATCTGTTATATTTCGTTTGAAATTGCTTATATTTATGATTTATACAGACACCCACTCCAAACACAATGTCACGTCTCGGGGTTGTCCTCTCATACTACGCGTGCCTCATACAAATTAGTTGGGCCACCTTCCTACTTGGATGACAAATTGGGAAGTAAATTTCCAATTAAATTGTGAATATTCCGCCCCTCCCCGGAACTTAATTGTGAGAGACAAATGTCTAGTACTGGCTTACTTTCCCACCGCTTGTCAAATTGTTTTAAAATATCTTCTTCAAAGTTTGAAAACAAACTCGTTTATATTTTCTGTGGTTTGACATTTTAATGGCAAAATTAATTTCATAAATTGTTTTTTGTTGATATCAAATAAATTAAAGTAATTCAATTGAAGAGTGCCGCGGGATTATAAATTGTTTTCTTGCGGTTTTACATGGTGAAGGTAGGGAATGCAAAGAATGGGGGGAATATGAAAATGGATAATGTGTAGCAGAAACAAACGGGTATTTCTTAATTATTAACAAAATGGGGCATCATATGCTTTTGCTAATTTGTTTGACAAATCATTATCGAAAATTGTTTAGTAAAAGTAGTAAAAGCTTTTGGGTCCTATATATACTTGACCTGTTAAACTTTTTTCGAATGACCTTTTGGTGCGAATTGTGATGACATAACTTGGTCTCTGCCATCAAAGTTGTTAATGACCTTTAAGCCGCACGACGATCATCATTTATCGTGGTGGGTTCAGTGATTCGTCGATGCTGAGAGCTTTCCATACATTTTCATCTACTTCATAAGACCTAGAGTAACTATATTTGATAAGTTGACTCATACGTACGAGGATTGGCTATTAAATTATAAGAAAAACCAACATTTAGTGTGACCAGTGATTGGAAGTACAACATACTTAGCTACATAATTTTTACTTGTCTCGAATAATAAAAATATATTTCCGTGTATCTTTTTTTACCTTTTTTGGTTACGGGTTAACTGTTCCTAAGTAAGAAACCCGAGTACTTTCCCAATCACTGAGTTTAAACAGCTTTGATTTGACATTTTGCTAACTTGGATGGTTTTAAAAGTCATAAGAACAAAAAATACTTCATCTATGCTATAAATGTGTAAAAAAAACAAGTAAGAAAATTGTTGCGGTCCCGACATACCCCGAACAAAAATACCCTGTTCCAAGTAATGTGGTACCTATCAGCGGTGTCACAGAAATCTCTTCCAACCAAATTCCAACCCAAAACCAACCGGTGTCAAAATCTTTCGTTGTTTCAAACTGTTTTGTCGGGAGATTTAGCTAACACCACCAAACAATTTTGACAACAAACTAATTTTGGAACTGTAAACAAAATTATTTTCTGGATAGGTTGCATAAAATGAATTAATTGTTTAATTAGTTTAAACATTGAAATTTGCGTTTCAATAATTATTAGGAAAAACAACCAAAGTCTTTCATGTTAATCTAAACCAACCACATCAGTGGCGCCGTTTACGTTGGCTCCATCTGGATGGCAGCCAGCGCATTAAGGGCTGGAGGTTATACTTTATGTTTGACTCCAAAAAATATTTAAATTTCTAATTTTATTTATGAAGAATGTGAATTAAATTTGAACTATAATTTAAAAATGCATCATAAAACATTTATCACAATCAAAAAATTTCAGTTTAACATCAAATTACACATAAATTAAATTAGGAAATTTTTTGCGAGAGATGCAGCCCTGTTTTTTAGCGATGGAACTTTAATTGGAACAGTTTCTGTTCTAACTAGATTTTCAAATAAGAAAAGGAAATCTCTTGAATTTCTGGGACACCGACGGATTTTTTCGAGCGATTTGCAAACCAACCGAGGACAAAATCTCTAGGGATTTCTGTGACACCCCCGATATCTTTGAACTACTTTTATTTTAAAATTTATTTGAATAATTGGGAGGCGCACTTGAATATCTTCGGTGTTTTTGCTCGGATCTTGTAGTGGTATACAGAATAGAATATATATGTAATCATTAGGTTAAAACTTAAAAATTTTAGCTTTGACAGTTCTTCGCGGTTAGAAGGAGAAGGAGTAGGAATTTGCCAAATCTGAAGCAAACTTGATTTGGGTACGATATACACCTACATACATGCCAAAAATTGTGGCTCTATCTGTTAAAGTCTCTGAGATCGACGCGTTCATACAGACAGACGGACATGGCTAAATCGACTTGGCTGTTGATGCTACGATGATCAAGAATATATAGGGGTCGGAGTGCTTCCCTCTGGCTGTTACATACATTTGCACAACTTCCTTTTCGTCCCCTTTTCCCATTTTTAATGAGAACAGGGTATAAAAATGTGTGTAAAAATTTTTTACTTTTCTATAAAAGGTCTCAAAATTATAAAAATTTGTCAAAAAATCTCAAAGTTTTGCCATAAATGTATGTTTGAAAGTCTATTTCATTTCATTTTTATGGTATTCGTTTCTTCTGCAGATCCACAGTATGCAGATTCCTCATTATTTTTTGCACAATTCGAAATTCTTTTGAATTTTGATTTGTTTTATTCGAAACAAATCGTAATTTTCATTTAATTTTAAAAAAATATGGCTTAGTTATAAGGAATCCACAAATTTTCTTGATGAAGTCTCCGGTTGTGGACACGCTCCGGTTGTGGACACCCAGTTTATTTTTGACAGGTAACAGATGCCGCCAAACTGAGTAATTCAAACTTGTAGTTGGACAGTACACATAATCTGAGCCAATACCGAAGTGTAAACACTCATTTGATTTCTCGCTGGAGCAAATAAAAAAAAATCGTGAAAAGTTTTGCGAGTTTTGGAATTTCCACATTGCGTTAAATCGAAGCAAAACATTGAAAAGAGGTGAGTATTATACTTTGTTATTTAGTGCATTAAGTGTTCTTTGTGATGTGATATCAAGTTTCAGTGAAATGCTTGTGTCGTGTAAATTTGCTGAACAAAATAAAAATTGCTACCATTTCCAAGAATGGACACACTTTTGCACCCACACACTAGACACCCTCGTTTTTTGTGTTTAAAGCGTGTGTTTGGCCTTAAAATTGTCAAATATCGTTGTTTATGTTAGTGTAACATATTTTAACCAGGGTTCGGAATTGCTCGCTCTATTTTGGCTCTCGCTCAGAGCCGAGAGCTCTTGATCGGGGCCGGGAGCACTGAGCAGCTCTCAGCTCACTACACTCGGCTCCTGGCTCTGAGCTGAGAGCCACAGCTCGGGGCCGGGAGCTATCATTCGGCTCTCGGCTCGTGAGCCAGAACACTGGGCTCAAAGCTGTGAGCCACAGCTCGTGAGCTGGGAGCCATCAACCGGCTCTCTGCTCGTGAGCCACAGACTGTGTGGTTCACGAGTTATTCTAACCTATTTACCGTGACTGTCGACTTTTACAATCGCGAAATAATGCAAAGAGGATTAAAAATAGTAAAAAATGAAGAACGTTAACACCAATGAAGTAAAAATCCTGGAAGGATCAATGCATGAGCGCAATTTGAAGCTAACGGATCTCCATGGTAATAAGATCGCTAGACGAAGATGTCGACTTCTGTTTGATTTGTTTGGCGCTCTTGCCAAAAAAACTGACCGCTGCAACATCGATCCATTGCGATGTTTGCATTTGTCATTTAGTGCGCTAGCATGACGGCCAGCTATTTCACATGCAAAAATTGCATTTCGGAATAATTTTTTTCATTTTGTCACTGAAGGCCAACATTGGCTGCAAATTTTTTCCATTTGTCTAAAACAAAGGTTACTTCAAAGGAAGTTAGCTGGAGTCTCTAACTGTCAATGATGTTCATATCACCGCATAATGTTGACTTGGAAAAAAGCTATTAGTGAAAAACGCAAGTATGTCCACAACCGGAGACTCTCTTAAGAACATAAAGGGTTGCTCTCAACTTGAAGTACTTTGCCAATTCATCACGATTAATTGAAGAGCGAATGTTTATCCCGAAGTTTATAGGCAAGGGAGCCTCATCATTAAGCTTTCTTTTTCTGTGTCGATACAGGTAATATCTCTCAACTCCCTCCTACTGTTCTCTCTATACTATCACCAAAATTATGACTTTCTGATGAAAAAAAAATTGGAATTTTATTTTGAAAATGGGCTAAAATTTAAACTTTAATACAGCCCTAAATTGGTGCTTTGGTGGTAAAGCAATTGCACCAGGTGTTTGGTGCGTAAGTGGGAGGGAAGTGGGGGGGGAAGAAATGCAGCCATAAAGTCAAGTTGTGAATTCAATGCGATAAATTATAAAGTTTAATTCATTCCTATTATCTGTTTCTGACTTAATATCGAATCTGCTTGGAAGGATTTAAGCCATTTCAGTTCCTGAACTTTATTACGAGTCTGCTAGAGTCCTTAAAAAAATTCAGTTAGACAATGAAGCACAATCTTTACCAGTTTACAACAAAAGAGTCAAAAGCATATTTCTTAAATTTTAGAAAATTTGTTGAAAATTAGTTATATTTTTTGCTATTTCAGAATTGAGTTTTTCCTAACCTTTGCCAGTACTTTAATTTACAATCGGATTTCTCATCGTAAAGAGCTTCGCTCGTACCGGGAATTCTAAGAGCTTTTACTGTGAAAAAGTGCTAAATATAAGTTCTTTTTTGTATTTTTCTTGATGAGATTGTTTTATCTAATAGTCGAGGTATAAACGATTTTTATCCAATATGGTTGAATTAAGATTTAAATAAAGAATATATTATTAGGTTAAGATATTCTCGTCTCCGTGTCATCTCGATTTTGAGACTGTATTCTTGGATTTAAATTGATTTTTTTGATCAGAATGTTGTTTTAGTACCAATCGAATAACATTTTTTTGAATTTATGCAAAAAAATTTGAAATCCGGCCCAATGTAGCCAAAAGTTGACTGTTGTATGTTCATAAAATGATTTTGATATAAACAACAGTTATTCTGTATTTAAAACAAAAAGAAATTGATTTAGAACTTGCATTTACACTTTAAAAACTTGATGCAAAAAACAATGCACAAATGTCTTTACCCAATGGAAGGGGCCATATTGACTATAAATTTCTTTTGAAATGTTGTGAAAAACCAATTTTAATATAAAAGCACATTAGCCAGGACTTTTTCTGAGTTTCCCCCGACCAAAATCACACCAGTTTATATCTCTCACATCTTTTACCGTTCCGCTGTAAATATGCCTAATTATTACGCACATATTTACATATACTTATAGATTTATTATCTTTCTGCTTTCAGCACTCAAAGCCCGCGCCTTTCCCTTTCTCCCCCTCCATTTTAAAAGGCGCCCTTTTTGCCAGTTTATTTGTGGCTCTTTTTTTCCCAATTCATGCAAATCAGCTTAGAATTGGGTTAAGTGCTTAATGACATGGACCGGTTCTTATGCTGATATCGTTGTTATTATTATACGTAACATCGCCGATTTTATGGTAATTAAAAGAAATGTAACCCAACGGCGACAGAAGAAAAAGATGTTGAGCAACTTTTGGCCTGCAGCAGAGAATGGAGTCAGGTTGGTTTCGTAAGGGGTTCATTGAACGCCAAGAACTTTTTGAATCCTGTCTGCATATTCATGATGTGGCCAACTCACAACTTAAATTGCGAAATGTGAAAGGTTTTCTTCTCAAACAATTGTGGATGGAACTTTCGCCTGCGTGGATAACTTTAAGAATATTTTTTTTGTAGACTCGTGTTGATTTTTGTGGCACTATTAAAAATCCATAAACTTAACTACATTGCTTATGCACTTCACGTAAAACACACACAAACATCTCAATTCATCAACTCCTGGCGGGTCACTTTATGTGTATTTTTGTTGTTATGGTTGTTTTTACTGGCGACACAATTCTAGAAAGAAAGTGTCCACACCTCACTCACTCACTTTTGTGCGCCTGCAACGGGTATTCAGTTGGGGGTATGCCAAAAACTCGCGATCAACGTTTACGCATGCGCGTTCAGAACCAAACTGTTCGACGTTCGAGTTGAGGACGCTTCTATTTATACTCCCAACGGAACGTGCAGCTCAAAAAAAAAACACAACAACATCAAAAGAACGTCACCAGCAACGTTCTAAAGTGTAAAAGTGGGCAGGCGGAATGGGCTTATCTAGGTATAAAGAAGGCGCTATACTCTTTTTCTTTCACCAGGTGCACAGAGAAAACAAAATTGGCTACAAGGCGCGTGTAGAAACGTCAATCCTGCAATCTGCTAAATTGCACAACGCTAAAGAAAACCTATATATATTCTGATCAGCATCAACAGCCGAGTCGAATTTAGCTTTGAAAATCCGTCTGTCCGTCCGTCCTCCCGTCCGTCTGGCTCAACAGTCTGTCCCTTTGTATGAACACGTAGAAAATAATTTAAAAAAAAAAATGATCTCAGAGATGAGTAAAAGATAGAGGATTTGACCGATGTATGGGACAAATGCTTCTTTTATCTGCACGCTGATCAAGTTTGTTTCAAATTTTGGCACGCCCCTCCCGCCCACGCAATTGGGAAAAACGTTACACCTCCTACAGTTTTAAAGATAGACTAATCATACTTTGTAGAGATAGTTAGTAATTAGCAAAATAAATCGATTTGCCGAAGAAATGATAAAAATCGGATGAACGGTTCTCAAGTTATGAGCAAAAAAGTGAACCAAGCCCCCCGCTACCACCCTCCCACCCTAAAAAATGTTGCATACTTTTCGGACGGACTCACTAAGGAACGCAGAAACACTGTTTAACATGTTTTTTCATGAGTAACGGGTATATCGAAGTCGGTTAGAGCCGACTTTAACTTACGCTCCCGTTTTTCTTAGCTTTATACTAAAAAATAAATACCTTATATACATTTTATAAGAAAAATATCGGCAATTTATAGGTTTCATCAAAAAAAAAAAACGTAGATATAAGCCTTAATATAAATATTAAAATTAAAAAATTTTAAAAAATAAAAAAAAAAAAAATTAAAAAAATAAAATATTATTATATCACAACATGTTAAAAATTTAACGAGCTATTTTACAAATATTTTAATAAAGTAGTCTTAAATTGGCAACCAAAAATTATATTTATTTTAAAAATTTTTTTGCTTCCGATAGATATCGGATTTTATTAGGTAAACCGGTGTAACCGCTCCGGAGTGGAATGAATTCGGAAGTAAATAACTAAATGAGAAAAAAATTTCTAATCGAACCGGAAGAGAAAAAATAGAAAAATGGTTCGGTCAAAAAATTTCCAATACTCATTTTTCTTAAAATTATGGATAACAAGATTGAAACGTGTAATATTTTGCTAGCCTAAACAAAAAAAACAGCTTACAAAGAAAACTTAATTGGCTTCTATTTTAGTGAAAAACTTGAATGAACTAATAAACAAAATAAAAAAAAAAAAAAAAAAAAATTTAAAAAAAAAAAATAAAAAGATAAAGAAATACATAAAAATAATATTAAATAAATAACTATTCACATTAAACCCGCTGTAACCAAACTAAAGATCGGGCCCCGGGGTAACCTAATTACTATTAACCAAAAAAAATTTATTATATAAAAATAAATATGACAACAAAAGAAAAGAATCATTTTTTTCATAGGAATTGTCACTTCATTGGGCCTTTCATTTTGTCATTTCCAAAATATATCCCTAAAAAAAAAAGGAATTTTTTTATTAAATATTTTTTCTTCTTTGATCAATTTTCAAGGAATTGCTGTCCTGGGGGCGTCTTTTTTTGGCAAATCAAAAGGCCAATGTAGTCGAAAGTGTCGTCAGTATTTCTAAAACAAAAAGAGCTTGTTCACCAAAGTTGTCAATCAAATGGTTCGCAAAACGGCTTCAATTTTTGACATGAAAATGGGCAAAAAATAGATAAAAAAATAAGAATTTCTGATTTGTTAAAACTTATACTCAGCAAAAGAGAAATGATAAAAATACGTTTTGAAAAAAAGTTTTATAAGAAATACTACCGGAAAACAAATTAGAACTTTGTGAGAACTTCACACTGGCTTTAAATGCCGAATGGCTGTTTATCGCATATAATTGTTTACCCAAAATCTAAATGACATCTTTTTTGGCAGCATCAGTACCTATATCAAAAAATTTTTCTACTTTTTTCATACATCCAATCAATAAGTATATTATTTTCGTCTACGGTTTAGTTTGTTTTTCTGAAAACATCTATGGCGGATTCGTTTTAAAACTGGACATATTCCTTTAAAATGTGAAATGCTTTCAACTTCGTTCTTGTTGCATATGGAACAGTTTCGATTGTGGAACCCATTTAGGTATATAAGACTGCATCTCGACTTGAAAATCCACATTATCTTGGTACTATTATAGTTGTCATTAAAATAACTTCTTCCAATGCTATGGTCAAGATTTTAATAGACTCTGGAGGAGTTCATACATCTTTTCGTACATTTTTGTCTGTTCACTCTTAGTCGAAGTAAGTTCTCAGTTTTTTTAGACCAAAGATTTTTGTTGTTAACCTCGTTGAAGATATGTTAAATGTGTCTCGTAAGGCTATATAGATCTGTTTCTAACATTAGGCAGTCTACTTTTTTATACTTGAAGGCAGATCAATATTTTAAATTTTTGCCACGCCCCCTGCCGCCCCTGCATTTTACAAAAAACGTTATATCTCCCACAGTTTTGTAGATAGATGGTTAGTACCTGGTTCAGATATTTAGTTGTCAACATTATTTATCGATTTGCTGAAGGAATGCTAAAGATCGGAAACACTATCTGGCCTGTTCCCGTTTTCGATAAATGTACTCGTTTCCAAAAACCGACTGTGTTCTTCGGCTTTTAACTTCAAAACCCCATTTAAGTTCATTCGACCCTCTTGATGACAAAAAGATTCGCCCAAATTCTTTGATCGTCTCTTAGAAATCACAGCTCTTCTCTAACAATTCGGATCAATCGAATTTCGAAACGTATGTATACTCAATTTATGACCAAAAGAAAGTTAGCTGCCACAGCTCTTGCTTGCTGGGTCACAGTAGTGGCGCCATCTATGAGTCAGCTGTGAAAATTAATGGAGACCGATAGGTAGGCCATCGCTCGACCAAGCGCCTCGCTCAATTCTGTTCTGTAGCATAATTAATTAAATTGTTTAGTATCTTTATAACTAACTTTATTAAATAATAATATTACTCGCTCAATTCAAATACCATGTAACTGAATATGAACAGACTTCTTCGAGGTATGGATTCGATAGTGGCAGCGGGGGAGCTGAACAGCAAACTAAGTAGTGTCGCCATCTATTGGTCGGGTTTGAAAATCCCTTACAACATTGTTCAAAGCAAGCAATGGCGCCATCTATTGGTCAAGTTATGGCCTAAAGAAAGCAGCAGCGCTGTCTTAGAGTCTGACTGTTACACTGTCACTGACATCTGTGCCAAATAAACATCCAAACTAGTCCTTTTGTAAACAGCTAAAAGTGAATTTTTCGTTTTTGTCGGTCTCGACTAAACTTTGGCACGGTATTCACGCGATTGATCGACTGTTTCCGGTTCGTAAGAGCTATATCTCTAGTTTTGATGAGTTTGATTTTGTTTTGATAGTCGGAAAGCATGATTTTGCGCTGTTTTTCCATGAAATTGATCGTTTTTGGCACTAATTTCGCTTTTCTTAGGCCCAAATGGTCACTCAAAATGGTTTTCACTCATCCTTCCGATATTCCAACAAGTTCAGTATTCAGTATATTCAGCATATAAATTCTTTGATTTTGTTGATGGTGGTCTTCAACACTTTCTCGACCCTCTTTAAAAATTTTCTACTAGCGGACAAATTTAACCAAAGGAAATATTTCAGGTATCCGTAACATTTGGCATATTTAAAGCAAGTTGAATTTGCTTGAAATAAATGTAAGAGTATTCCAAAAGAATCAAAACTCCAGTAAATAATTCCTGCTAATGATATGCACACAAATATCCAAAGAAAGCCTCTTTTACCGGTTTCTTCGCCCGCTTTTTTCGTTGTAAATTTCGATACGCGAATTTGGAAATAAAAACAAAAACTGCGGCAACCGGCAAAGTAGTAGCAAGGCGTTTCGGTGTCAACGCCCACCTAAAAACTGGTCCAATTCTTCTGCTGTTGAGGTGGCTGGGACTTGTCATCAGCCATGAAGAAACGCAATTAGTAAGCATTTGGCT
>JAEIFU010003514.1:0-27634 GCA_018904235.1 Lordiphosa stackelbergi | reverse complement strand
TCATTTCCGACTCCATAAACATATACAGGGTTGTCCATTTAAAAATTAGAATAAAATTTTGCTAAAAAAAAAAGCGGCTCGATAATTTTCAAAGGTGGAACAAGTCAATTATTTATGAAAAAAAAATTCGATCAAATGACCACCACTGCTGACTTTGCAGTAGCCCATTCGATCCACTTAATTTTTGAGAACATTTTCAATTGTTTTGGAACGTATGTCAAGCAATAGCAATTCGAATCTCGTTCTTCAACGCATCTCGTGCACGTAGCGCAATCTTGTTGAAATCAAGTTTCGTCCAAGTCTTCCGCTTCAATTTCCTCGAAGAACCAATCGTTGAACATTGCCCGGTAGCGCTCACCATTCAAGGTCACGGTGCACAGTGTAAGATTTTGCCAATCTAGGGGGACTTAATTCAATACCAGTCGTATATTTCGAGCTATCGACTTGAACTTTGGACTGAATGTTCAAACATTCCCCAGAGAAATTTCTGGACGAAAAGTTAAAGTGGACGTGGCACCTTAAAGGGCGTAAAATACGTAAAAAACCAGAAAATCTTCATTTTTTTAACATACAAACCTCCATAAAAAAAGGAAAAAAATTTTTTCAAAAAAGTATTAGGTTAGAATTTTTTGTTTTTATTTTAGCCAATTTAAAAATATTTTTTTAAATTAATAATGGAAAAAAATATTTTTTTAGATTTATTACTTTGGTTAAATACTCATGCTTTTCCTTGTAACTTCATATAAAAAAGCGTACAAATGAAAAAACGGTTGGGTTTTAAAGGCAATTTTTTTATTCAAAAAAGCGATTTTCATATTTTTCACAATTTTTTTTAATTAAAAAAAAAAAATGATAAAAAGATTAGGCGAAATTATTTTGCAAATTTAATTAGAATCTGAATTTAAATCACAACTTTCTTAACTAGATTGATCATAAGATAGTTTTTTAACCTTTCTGCTGCGGTTTGAGATTAAAGGCGCGACATCAATTTTATATTCATCGCCTTTTATTGTGCCCTGAAGCCAACTTGCATTATTGGTCATAAATCTGGATTTATCTCTTCTAGATTTAGTCCACCTCAGCCTAAATTCATGTCACATTTTCGTTAAGTGCAACTTTAACTTTCTATGGTCAAAATCATGGCCCTAAATCATCGCTGCGTGCTCTAGGAGTGAGTTAAGCTTAATTTCTTAAGTTGCTTGCCCAAACTTCGATAAACTCTGCGCGGGTTATTTCACTCATTGCTGAATTGAAGGTCTTTGGGCAAAATATGGGCAAAATTTTATTTCTGATCCTGATTCAGAATTGTTTTCTGCAAGCAATGTATGTTTTTGGTTGATTTGTGATTGTGAATGTGATTGAATGTTGTTAGTTTTTTCCACCAAAAATAAAATATTGTTATAAATATACTTACATTTTGGCACTTATTTCCAAAAAATAATAAAAATTTTGTTTGTTAATAATAAAGTCCCTTTATAGCGCCAAAAATCAATAATGCTCCAACAATTAAGGGAAAAAAAGGTTCGACACCTCACAGTGACCACACGACCCAATTGAGAAGATTAAACTTTCTCAACTGTTGCTTGTTGTCCAATGCAATTTTGCATGCATTTCAAATGCACCGTTTTAAGAACCGTTATCTTCTAAACAAAAATTTGTTGTTTTGTTTTGTGCTTGTTTTCGTTAAATTTGAACATTTCTAAATTGTTTAAATTGCAGGTTTCAGCAAGAATTCCCGCACTCTAAAAGTTCATTGTGCTTAAAAGAGAAGAGATTAGTTTTACGTCCGTCCGCCCGTCCGTCCGTCTTCCGTCTTTTGTTTCTACGGAAACTAATCCCTCAGTTTTGGAGCTGAGCTGAAACTTTGAGCTCTTTTTACTGGCTGCTAATATGTGGAACCGACCGGATCGGATATAGTAGCTGCCATACAAATGTTGTTCGGAAAATGGGTTTTAGTAAGAAAAACTGTTTTGTTCTCAATATTACTGCTCTCAAACACGGTCATGGGTAATATAATGTTTTTAAGCTGATCTGCGAAGTTTGGTCGAAGTCGCTAACGTTGAGACAAGCTATTTAAAGTGTATCAGAACTTCGGTACAGACGAAGTTAGCTTTGCCTTTCTCGTTTTTTGTCAATTAAGTCCCCCAAGATTAGCAAAATCTTACACTGTGCGTAAAGATGATTTTTCGGTCAAATTCACCATCTTCGGCCAAACGAACTTTCGCCCAATTTGCGAACTGTAGACGATTCGTATGGTCAATTGGCTTTAGCTGCTGCACCAATTGAACTTTGTATAGCTTCATGGCAAGGTCTTTCTGCAAAATTCGCATCAAAGAAGTGCGCGAAATGTTATGTATGTTAATATGTTTTTAATATTTCCCAACTTTTTTCGAGCGAATAGCGACCCATTTCGTAAAAGTCAAAGTTTTTTCTACATACTAGTCGCTTTCCGAATGTTTTGACGTTTTTAATGTCAAATTATGAATACTTCAAATTCCAAACACTAGATGGATCACCCTGTAGTTTAGTATATTCTTGTCCTCGTGAGAAAAACTTTTTTTGTTTCCAATGTTATTATTATTTGTATTATTTTTCCTGGAACCGTAGTTGGAAAAATACTTCTTAGTAAGAAAACCTTTTTTGTTGTAATTAAATTTTTTATTCTTAGGCTCGGTGATTGTACATTTTGTATGCTTTCAAACAGGTTCGTTTTTTTTTTCCTGAAACTTAATCAATATGGACAGGAAAATAATTTTCTATAAGACAATTGTTTGATTTAAATGCGCTCGCAAACTCTGATATATTAAAAGCAGCATTTGCAATGGTATGAAAACTTCCAGTCGAAGTTTTTGATGTGAAACATCTTTAATTTCGGTACGAACGATTTTAGTAGGAGTAAAATTTGATTTCAGCGTCACGTGACGTTGACGTCATTCTTATTTTGTGTTGTTATTTTGTGGAGTATCCGGCAAACACACACAGACATAAGAGGATGGACAGAGGGGGGAAGTGAAGAGGTAGGATAACTGCTAAAAAGGGGCAACTGGGTGGGTTCTGGCAAAGATCTAGGTGGGATCTGATAGTAATTGTCAGGGATTTGGGTGGGATCTTATCTGGGAGGAATATGGATAGTATCTAGGTGGGATCAGGGTGGGATCGGGGTGAGATCTGGTTAGCATTTGGCTGGGGTCTGGGTGGGATCTGGTTGGGATATGAGTGGAATCTGGATGGGATCAGGGTGGGACCTAGCTGTTATCAGGCCGTAATCTAGGTGGGATCTGGGTGGGATCTGGAAGGTATCTGGGTGGGATCTGGAAGGGAACTGTTTGGGATCTGGGCGGGATCTAGGTTGAATCTGGATGGGATTTGGGTGGGACCTGGGAGGGATCTGGGCGGGGTCTGGGTGGGATCTGGAAGGGATCTGGGTGGGATCTGGGTGGAATCTAGGTAGGATCTGGGCTGTATCTACGTGGGATCAGCGTTGGATTTGAGTGGGATCTAAATGGGATCTAGCTTGGTTGGATTTGGGTGGGATTTGGATTTCTAGATTTTCTGGATTTCTTTTCCGTTTCGTTAATTTTCTTCTTTCGAATGAGTCCCTTGCTGATTAATATACCATTGAGAGACCTTGTGATTTTAAAATAAGCTTTGTCTAAGTCTTTGATGTGAAACATGATGCTTAGTTTAATGCTGCCTTCACACTGTTCGACACATGACACATGATAGTCTAGTAGTCCTGCTTTTTGTTTTGTTCTTAATTTGAATAGCTTGTCAAATTCATAGAATTTCATAGGGAAATGCGGGCCTACTAGATATCATGGGTGATGTGTCGAACAGTGTGAAGGCAGCCTTAAACTAAGCATCATGTTTCACGTCAAAGACTCGTGAGTGCTAGCGACACTCACACAATTTTTTTTTTTTAATATTTTCTGCTAACTTTTAGGCAAAAAAAACTGTTGTCATTACGCCCTTCTGTCAGATTTTGCTGAGGTCCAATATCAGTTATAATTTTAATACAAAACTTTAAGCTTGTCAAACCATTTTTTATCAAATCTGTTCATTTATTCTACTCACCTTTCAGGTCAAAGTAGATGAATTGGATTCCAAATTGGCCTACATACAGGTCACCCATGTGATACCCTTCTTCTCCAAAGATGAGCTAGATCAGCGTCTCAATGAATTTGAACAGAATCATGATGTGGACACATTTATGTATGAGACACCATTTACCAAAACTGGAGCAGCACGCGGCAGTGTAGAGGAGCAATGGAAACGCAAAACCGTTATCAAAAGTAATTTGAAATTCAAATATTGTAAAAATGTCACAAAATTATAACAACTTTTCTTTGTTTAACTTAGCGCAATACTCCTTCCCTTATGTGCTGAAGCGTATACCCGTCAAATCCCGGGAAATAATAGAACTGAGCCCCATTGAAGTGGCCATTGATGAAATGCAATCCAAGGTTTCAGAGCTGGAGGAGATTATACTGCCGCCAGCCGATGTCAAGAAGTTGCAGCTACGCTTACAGGGCAGCGTGGCGGTGACTGTAAATGCAGGTCCTTTGGCCTATGCACACGCCTTCCTCGATGCCAAAGTCATACAGAATTTCTCTATAGATCGCGTGGGCGATCTTAAGGATGTTTTTCGGTAGAACCACAAATTGACACTTTTTTACGATCTTTGTCTAAATTTTTTTATTTTTCCAGCGATTTTATTGGCGTCTGCCATAAGGCTTTGTGCGTCAACGAGCGCATGATCTGTGCCGATCAAAAGGAATATCATCTCGCCCTGAAGGAAAACTATGAGAAACTGTGTCAGGCCCTCAGTGAGTTACTCGACGATGAGTCCTTCCAGCCGCTTAGAGATGATACCGACAGCCTGGCCCAGCGTCAAAGCATGGCTTTGTTTAATGCAATCAGTGGCGCCTCACATAACTCAAGTACTGCTTAAGTCAACACGCACAACACCAGTTAAAAAACTTACTAAACACCATTTGTAGAGCATACATATTCGTATATATTCAGCGTAGGCGAAGTAGTGAAACGTAATCATGTAATCTTGTTTGGTGTTCCCCTTGTTGTGTTCACATGTTTTGTGGCAGGTAAAGCGAGCAAGCGAGCGTTTTGGTTTGAGTCTTGGCTAAAACAAAAAAAAACTGTTATACAAATAAATTACACAAAATGCATGTAACTAACCTCAACTAATTAGGTAAGAAGGCGGTGGCTATAACACAAGCTAACACTTAACTAAATGTGAAATATTACTTTATGAATGCCCAATGATTATTGTATATAGTACGAGGGGTGTTTAGTAAATACTCAAAATTGGTACAGAGTTTCTTTCATTATGGCGTTAACATTTATTTTCCAATGGGGGCCTAGGTTTTTGAGAACTCGGTTTTGAAGGGCTATGCAAAATGTTTAAAATTGTATTACTATAGAAGGGGTGCAGGGCTAAAAACATTAAACCCAGTATAACACAAAATTCAACGATTTTTATTCACATAATTTTAGACAAAAACCGTGAAAGTGTATCTACAAAAAAGCATACCATCCGTTTTGTCAGCTTTGGTGTTGATAACTAATTTAATTTTTGTTGTGATCAAATAAAATTTCTGTATAAATGCTAGCTAAATTTTCTGTTGTCTTCGTTTGGAGTTCATCTGCTTCTATGTATTGGTTGGTAATGTTGTTTTTGTTGTAGTAAGATTCTCCACAACTTTTAAGTTAGGGGTGTCCTCTCTCATGTACAATGGGCCAAGCAAGTAGCTGTTTTTGGATTGTTGTCTCATTGCTTCTTTTTATGTCAGACTTGTGACCGGATAATCTGGTTTTTTTTAGTTTTGTTAGTTAGTCGAATACCAATGATATTATTTCTCGATACATTTGTCCCGTCACCAGAGCAAGGTATTTTTGTAAATTATATTATGTTTTATCAAGTTCGTTCTATTTTAAAAGCTCTTCGTGTTACTGAAGAACATTCTCGTTGTGATATATTGGGCTATTGTATAACCAAAAGAAAATGGTAGTCGGAAGTTTGAGTACCAGTCTTAGATTCACCCACAAATAAATTCATATAGGTATAACTAATGATTTATATACTTTAAGTTGAAGTTTCGTTTCTGAGTCAAGTATTATAAACAATTTTGTACAGCAATTGCCTTAGAACAGTATATCGTGTGGTTTAGAAAGGTAAAATTATTTAAGAAATAAAGTTTATTAGTGAATATTTTCTTTTTGTAGTCGTGGTGAAAAATTGGGTCAGCTTATATCATTAAAATACGTCTTAGGAATTCAGGGCCTGTTGCAGTACCACATGATTTGTCATAAGACTGGAATTATAATTAATCTTCCTCCTGGTTGCCATCGGATTTTACTCATTTGATTTCATTGTATAAGGGTGTTATCTACTCTGTGAACGAAATGGTAAATGTTGTCAAACAAATGGAATTGGCTATCCTAAATTTCCAACTCAAACGGGTAAACTAATGTCCTTATGATATGAGTTCGAAATAATATTTCAAGTGTTTAAACAATTCCGGTGCTCCTTTACTTGGCAAAATGTTCGTCAACATATTTGCTTAATAATCTAGTGAAATGGGTGTTAAGTTTAAAAGATTATCTTGGAACGGTAAAAATATTGCAAATTTAAATTTCTAGTAGTTTTTTAACATTTGACCAACTTTAAACTGCATACATTATTTTTTCAATCTATTTGAAATAGTTTTAAATATTTTTCTACAAACTTTATATGAAATTTACACAAAAAATTAAATTTTGGTACTTAAACAAGCAAATGGAAATGCCAAAACTCACGGTTTATACTATTAAAGTAAAATTTTGACATTTTTCTTTAAAATGCTGATTTTAAAACAGAAAATGTACTACGAGTGTAGTGCGAAATAGCTGTGAGTAATACAAGGACTTAATCCGCCTTCACACAAAAGATTTATAAGAGCATTCTGCTGAAAGATCGTAGTTACCATAGTTACAAAAAGTTTGGATTGGAAGATTACACTGGTCAACAATTTGTTTTGTGATTTATGGCCTCCAATTGACGTAAAAGCTATTAAAAAAAAGTCTGGAAATTTTTTGATAAATTCTTGGAATTTTAATTTTTAAAGCCTCGTACTCAGAACGACAAAAAATACTTTCCAGAGTCCAACAACAACTGTTTATGTGTTATATTAGCGACTCTCGATCGCGCACACTGCATCTGTTGCGCCATCTGGGTGCTGTACACACTTAAAATCAAAATACAATAATTGATCTTGTTGCGACATCTGCTTGTGCGTGTAGGCGCCTTAAAAGCATCTGTGTTACCTCAGCAGCCGTAAAAAAATCTCGGATCACAAACAAGCCGGTGTAGATTCGTTTTCACATAAAAAGCGCCCAAATCGCTGTCGCCGGCGGGCGGCCAGGCTGCCCCTCCACACGCCAGGGAAACTTTTCGTATTCTTTTTGCCTATTTTCAACTCAAGAAACTCTGAAGCCACAAAAAATTTGTATTAACCATCTGATTATTTCTCGTTGCACCAAAATAATCCTTCACTTTGTACCAATCGGTCTATTTGGGGTACTTTAAAAAACACTCTTCGCACTAAATATATTTATTTGCTAATAATCATTAACTAATATCTATAAATGTTGTATGTATTCCCAAGAGCTTTTTGTATCCTAATAATTGATATTAAATCTTACCTTTTTTTAGGACTGTATTTTGTAGAGCAAAATACCAACAACCACTCCATCCAACCACAACACACACACTCACCCAAACAGTTCCACAATGAAACAAAAACACTTGTTAATTTGTAAACCTACAAAAAAAAAATGGAAACTTAATATTACTTTTAGTTGTTGTTAGATTTTTATGTTGATTACAAACATTACGAACCTAATTTTAAGTTTTGTACATTTTGGCTAAGTTTTCTTTTACTTTTAATTTCTGATCATTTGAATATAGTCTAATCTAGATCAAATCTGCTAACTTCTGTGTCTTCTTTCCATCAAACAAATTCTATAAATGTTATCTAACTAGGAAATAAGGTTCCAAAAAAAAAAACACAACTTACCAAAGTATTCGATATAAACAAACAAACAAAACCATACATGAATATATATTTACATGCATTTTCTAGTGAAATCCTAAAAACTACAATAAATATACAAAAATATATATGCACAATAAATGTTTAACTGAAACACTTTCCGTCTTTAGGTTCAATTTGTTTTTTATTTTCGATTTAAAATTATTTAACAATTTGGAAATTTTGTTATTTGGAAAACCACGACAAAAACGTTTTTTGTTAACAGCGAAATTTGTTTTTAGGGGCTACATAAATATTATGATATACGAAAACGAATTACAGATTACAAGCGCGCATTGGGATTCCGGGAGCGTACAAAGTTCAGCAACTCATCCGAATCCTCGCACACAAATGGCTTGATGTGATGGCAGGCCACATCGTGCCACTTGATGCCGTCGTTGTAGAAGTTATTCAGAATGGACAGGCAACTCTCGTCGTTACCCTGCGCCGCCTCACGATTGTCGGGCTGTGGCTGATTGTAGCCACCGGTGGCCGACCAGTCACCCGTGTTGCGCTGCGACGTGGGTCCGATCTTGGCACCCGAACCCGACCAGAACCAACCGTTCTCATTGGGTGGCTGCAGATCTGGTCTGTCGCAGCCCGCAAAGTTGCACTTGCGTCCCGAGGTCCAGATATAACGCACATTGCCGCGTGCTATGCGCTGCTTGACAAAATCATTCTCCTGCGGCGTCTCCAGCGAAACGGCGTCCATGCAATGACGACGGCAAATGTTGCGGGCATCCAACCAATCCACCTCCAAGCTGCGTGTGGGTGCATGCTCCCAGCTGAAGAAGTAGGAATGGGACACACCCCGAGCATCGCGGTAGGAGGCATGGCGAACACGATTGGCACAGCTCCGGGGATCGGGCAGGGCCAGGCGACGCTGGGCCAGAGCCAAAGTGGCGCTCACTGCCAGCAGCAGCAAAGTGCGCAGCACGAACATGTTGTTGGATGGTTGAGATGTGGGGATCTGGAACAGGTAAATGGAACTGTTTTTAGTCAAATGTACAAATCTGTTGACCAAGTGCAGGTCGCACCCATCCATTTCCGCTTCAATGGGTTTTTTCATGCGAAATCACTGATTGGAAATTTGATCAATTTTGAGTGTATGTTTTGTGTGTGAGTGAGTGTGTGTGTCTAATTTAGTAGTTTTCCATTTCCATTTCGTAATCCATGAGAATTGTTCCCCCGCCTGGCAACCAGTTTGCCGATATGCAAATGTCTTTATTGTTTCATGGTTAAATCTATAAAAGTTTAACTAAATTGTATGCAAATCTTAATGGTCTATTGATGCCATCACATGTTTACATCAACATCTCCATTACAATTGGATCCGCAATGAGATCGACTAATGAGATTTTAGCTTTAAGCTGTCATGGAAAACCATTCAAAAAACGCGTGCTGTGATCTGTTCAAGTGATTCGTTAAGGTTAATTAGACAGTTGGCAAAGACAATGGGGAAACTGTCTGGATATTATGAGTTAATCGAAGCCAATTGAAAGCTACTGAAGTGATGAAGCGAAGGCAACGAAATTGCTTTTAAAATATATGTACGCTTATCGAAATCAGTCATAGCACAAAATCTTTCCCGAGTTTACGCAATTTTTCTGTGGAGATGATTTTTCCAAGACTTTGTAAGCACTCAAGAATTCTAGACTTAAGAAGGTCACTAACGTTATCAAAGAGTAGGTTCTCATTTTGACATTTTTGAGAACGCCAAAGCTTGATTTGAGTTGATACATATATTTCCGTTTTCTTCCTTTTTCTTGAACTCTAAATTCCAAATACTCACACTCAGAAAAAAACCCAGAACTTTGAACTTGGATCAACTACAAACGGTGTCAATAGTACGGTAAGTACGAAAATACTTGATTCAAGTACAAAATTCTCATATCAACTACGATTTTTTCAATCCCGAAATACTTGATTTAAGACTGTTTCGGCATATATGTTGTACATTTCAAACTATTTTAAAATCTTTTGATCCTACTTTTAGGTTGTTATGGTCTTAAGTACATATAACCCGATTTACTCTTAAAATAAGTGAAAGATGTTATTATATCAAGTCTAATTAATTCTAAAGACAAGCGCCATACAATCATGAAACAAAACAAAATTCCATTAATTGGGAAAATATGTTATTGGCTAATGGGCTTAATTAAGTTCTAAGACTATTCCCAAATTGGTTCATGAAAATATGCCTCTGTAACATAAATTGGGCTGGTAAAATTCAAAGGATATGAATTAAATACAGACCAAAATGGTTTTACTGTAGGGCAGAAATCTACCCTAACTCCAAAGCAAAAGTGGGGAGAACTTCAAGAACAGATTCGACTCAAAATAATTCGCATTTTCCGAAGCACGCTTTTTAGAGCTAGCGTTGTAAGTTTATTTTGTTTAAAGTACTTCAATCCAAGATATTTTTAACTTCAACTACTGTTACCCAAAGATTTTCAAAAATATATAAAAATTATACATTTCAACAATCAACAAAAAAAATTTCAAAAATCAAATAATTATTCAAAACAGTTTCAAGTCCCACGTTTTCTCAGAGATTCTAACAAACCTGGATTTTCGTTATGATGGACGCTTTATCGATATTATTTTATATTATAAAAAATTTAAATGTATAATTTAAATAATAAAATAATACCCAAAATTTAAAAAAAATATTTAATTATAATTAATGTCGCAAATTAACTGGGCTATCGACATCCTACTAATAAAAATAAATTTAAAAAAAAAATGGAAAATCGATTTTTCGTTTTTAAAAAGGCCGCCATTTTTCAAATTCAATTTTATTTTCACAATTCTGCTACGGACGATAAAGGCATTCATACAATAACTTCCCATCTGCCGGTTTTTTGTTTCTGATAATTGTAACTCGAGGGAGGTTTTCCATCGACTCAATTTTTTGAAGAGCCTACTTTGGATCACAAGAACTTTTAGTACAGCCCTCGCATTCACAAATTTTTAATTTTGTATTTTTATAATGAATTGTAAAACCAAATACTTAAACAGAATTCCAAAATCATTTCCCATTTCTTTCACGAAGTTTTTAAAATCATATAAGATTTAGGCCTCTGACAGAAGAGGGCCTTAAGTAAAAAACGGACAACTTAGAACTCTGCAGATTTTTCTCTGAGTGTAGAATTCACAATTTCAATTTTGTTGAGGGCTTATCCAGTCATTGCCAAACTGAAACAATGATACATTTTTCGAGGTTTTGTTAGAAGGTTTTGGGTAAGACTTTTTGAATTGACTCAAGTTTTTGAGAAATGCAAATGCATTTATTTATCAGGTGACACAGAATTCACTAGCGATTTGGCTTCAGCGATTTGCCAAATCCGCTCAGATATTTGCTATGCCACAGAACTTCGAGCGATTTCATTTTTAAGCATGTTCACAAACCCTTTCGAACTTGACTGCGTAGGGTAGCCATGCTGCAAATGCCACTTGACTAATTTTTTGAAATGTAAGCTTTTTGGTTAGTTCTTTTTAAACAATACAAACTTATTTTTCTTTTAGTGAGTTAAATTTTGTTATATTCCCACACAAAAAATTTAAATTTCCCTCCTGCCAAAAAAAAATTATACCTTGCAACTCTAGCTGCTTTACGGTTACGAGAGATCGGCGAACGTAAATGTAAACAGAGTTTTTTAATTAAATAAATGCCTCTCGCTACAGATGTTTATTTTTTTTGATAGATTTTTACTTAATTCTTTGTAAGACTCAAAAAACCTTGTTTTATCAAATGCATTTAAGCGCTTATTTAAACAAATCGCTGACTCAGAGTGCGCGCTTTACAAATCCAAGAGAAGCTCTGTGGAGGGCTAATTCTGTAGCAACCCCTGTATGTGATTATTGTTCAAAATTATTTTCAGAATTTATGAATTTTTGATCAGACAAAACAAATTTGAGACTTTATTCGATGGCTAAGTAAATGTAAAAGTGGCCCACCCCTCTGGCACGGCCTCTGGCGGAAGGTCGGAGATCTGTTTGTTCATACCGACTGACGGATTTACGGACAGACAGACAAACGGACATGGCTATAAAGACTCGGCTGTTAATGCTGATTAAGAATATATATACTATAGGGTCGGAAATGATTTCTTCGCCCTGTTACATACTTTTGCAAATACTTAATGTATATAAAAAATAAAAAATAAATATAAATAAAAAAAAATTTAAATAAAAATAAAAATATATAAAAAATATAAAATAAAAAAAAAAAAAAAAAAAAAAAAAAAAAAAAAAAATTATAAAATAATAAATAAAAAAAATTAATTAAAAAAAAAAAAAAAAATATAAATAAAAGAAAAAAAAAAATAAAAAAAAAAAAAAAAAAAAAAAAAATATAAAAAAAAAAAAAAAAAAAAAAATAAAAAAAACAAAAAAAAAAAAAAAAAAAAAAAAAAAAAAAAAAAATATATATAAATAAAAAAAATAATAATATTATAATAAAAAAAAAAAAAAAAAAATAAAAAAATATTAAAAAAAAAATTAAATAAAAGACTTTATTTAAATATAATTAATAAGGGTTTTAGAGTGGGGGGTTGTGATCATAGTTTTGTTTTTCGAACATAACTTCGCCAAAAAATCAATATTTTTTCGTTCTGTAAATTTTGTATTTTAGGTAAAAGATGCACAAAACTTTCCTCATCACTAATTTTAAAAAATAAAATTTGGGGTTTTTTTTATTTCATATTGGAAAAAAATATTTTTTGACATTTCGAAAAATTTGTGGGGGGTTGTGAGCCACCCATCTAAAAGTTCAAAATTCGTGTTTTTAAGCCATTATTCTTTAGTAAATGAAAAAATGAACAATTTTTCTCATATTCTGAATTAAAAAATATCAATGAAGAGTGAAAATTGATTGACGGCATCAGGCTTGTTTTCTTTTATATACGAGCACTTTTTGCTTGTGGCTGTTCTTTTGTTTGCCTTTTTCAATGTTTTTTTACTTCTTTGGAGAGTTTTCCTCTGTTTTATTGCGCGTCATTGCAATATTCTCTTTGAAAGTCAAAACCGACTTTTTTTCAAAGTGGCTCACAACCCCCATATCTCACTTTTTTTGGTGACGTCACATAACCAAAAAAGAAAGTGTTCCAAAAAAAAAACATTTCTATCAAAAGGCAATTGACCAAGATATTTCCCTCATACTTACTTTTGTCATTAGGAAAAAATTTTGTATAATATTCACAAGTCAAAAATGAAAAAAAAACTTTTTTTTTAAAAAAAGTCGAGTTCTGGTTCACGAACTTAAAGAAGGTGTAGACTGATAGGTTGCTTGCCAAAAGTTAGGTAATAAGAAGGGGGACACATGACATAAACAAAAAGTTTATCTTTTCAGATTGTCTATTATATAAATAAATATACAGCTTGAGTATATTAAGGCACTTTTCTAAATCAAAGTTGATCAATTTGGCCTTCATTTTCAAAGTTAAGTTGATTTGAAGAAGGCTCGAGTGGAAGAATAAACATATATCGATCTTAAATCCCTTCTAGTCTGGAGAGCTATTTAGTTTATCGCCTGGGTAGCAGTACCCTTTTCTAAGCCCAGAAGTCTTCCCATCATACACTTGCAAAATCTTGTTAATCGTCGCATTTCATTTACATATTAAAATTTCTTAATATATGTAGTTTAATGATTTATGGCCATAAAACGCAAGTATTTTGCAAGAATCTTGTATCACCAAACAGCAGACACCTGTTAAGTTTACAATCTTTTTGCACAATATAAAAAAAAACTATAAACTACAAATTCAAAAAATAAAAACCAGTTGCCATTAGCTAGCATAGATAATGTGCAGTATTATAAGCCTGAGATTAATTGCCTCATGCTCCATGAAGAACGGGTTGGGGAACACACAAAATGTTTGGCAGATGCAACTTGGCTTGGAATTAATTATTTAACAGGCGTCTTGGTATGAGAATGTTGCACAGATGTGCACAATAATGGCCAGAAAAACACACTTAAAGCCTGCAGTCTTTTTTTGGCAATTGAGCACACAATTTGAAGGTTGTTTTTGGCACGCCGCAATTATATAAAAAAAAAAAAAAAAAAACAAAAATGTGTGTTTGAAGAGCCTAAAATGCCTTTCTCCGATTGCATAACACAAAAGAAATAATAATAAGAGAGCTACCTAAGTGAACTGAAGAGACCTCCAAAAAGGAGGACAATTGGTTCGACATATTTTGTATTTTGGTACCCACAGCAATTAGTTAAAAAAATTTACAACTCATCGAACATGTCACTGTTATCAGGCGGAAGAGTTTTGAGTTAACCATGTGTAATGCATGGCCATGACCAACAGCAACAACAACCACAATACTTGTGTATCTAAAACTTTCTCCATTGAAGCCAAATTGTTTTTTGGTATGCAGAGACACACTTTGACTTCAGTTGAGCCAGAAACACTTGCGGCTGATGATTTGTGCGTGTGTGTGCCGGGAGTGACAATGGTAAAGTGCGTTAGGGACAGTGTGAGAAGTTTGGTATGCTCAGGTATGAGCTGTATTTTGTTGGGTAAGGTCAGCTCGGTTGCTGCGTCATTGTCAATAAAAGAGAAAAGTTCTGAGATGGGGATGCCGGAAATAATATAGAAATATTGAAATTTTTGTTAAAAAAGACGATATTGAATAATCGAATATTTTTCTGGGGCGATGTATCGGATAATGAATATTTTTGTTGGTTTAAAAAGCTAACTTAAATTTTAAAAATTTTAAATAAAGCTTGCTTTTACAATTTTTTCATTTTAAATTAGAAATCAATCGACACATCACAATTCATTCTCTTAAGAGAAATCTTCATCATCTGCTGGTGGCATATTTGTGGAGCTGTATGTAGAACACCAGACCAAGAGAAGCCAGTTTTTGTTTTGTTTTGTACAGTAATTATAACGAAGACGGATTTGAAACGACAGCAACAAGTGATTGCCACACTGCAACTGCAGCCCGCACCTTTGTGTTCTCTCGTATCTTTAGAAAAAAAGGCGGCAGTTTCAGTTGCATTTCAGTGTTAATTAGAAGTGTGCACACACACACACATCACATCACTTCTAAAAAGGGCCACCAACAACAAGTCTTAGGATGCTGTTATGAAAGTTGGTCTGGCGGATGCAATTGCCTCTTTTTAATTGCCTGGTCTGGTCTGGCCTGGTCTCCAACGACGACGACGACGTTTTCTTTCCAGAAGCTGGCAAACAAAGTCACTGGCAATAATATGTAGAAAAACTGGACAGACAGTGTAGAAGAAAGTCCACTGCTGCGGTCTGTGGTCAGTCTCAGTCAGCAAGTTTTGCCAAGTCAGCCAAGGAGCTGAAACTGAAGCTGAAGCTGCAAGGTGCGTTACTTTTACTGGTCAGGTTTTTAGGCCTGTTTTCTCAGCAGACAAAAGCAAAAACAACAAAAAAAATATCAGAAATAACAATGAACATCAACTTCAAGTGGCAAGTGGCCACATGCCATGCGAAATGATAGTGAAAATGTTTTCAGTTTTTTTTTTTTTTTGTCATGACATAAAATTGTATTTATATGTGCATACTTTTGAATAAATATTGACAATTGAATGAGGTGGCAAGCTGGTTGGGGGTCTCTTCCTTCACTTTCATCTCTGAGGAGATGTTAATGAATTGTTTAAATATTCTGGCAAACGTCAGGTGAGGCTAATGAAAGGGAAAGGTAGGTTTAATATTATACGAAAACTAATTGGATTGGGTTGTTTGAGTCCCTTGAACCGCAATGGGAGGCGAATTCAGTAAATTAATAAGATTTCCATCTTGAACCCTAAAAGTGAGTTTTTTTGAGAATTCAAATCACTTTGGTTTGTGACTCCTAGGCGGAAAAACTAGGGTTGACAATTTTTTAGAACAGCTTTTTAAAAAGTTTATAGCTATTGTTTGAGGCTTCTTCTTTTAAAAAGTTGCACAATTCATATCAGTTGGCAGCTACCCCCATGCATCTTAATGGGAGCGCCCTTGGTTATTATCTGAGAATAAATTATAGGCCTAATTTAGAATACCAACAAACGTTTTCCAGCAGCGAGTTGGTTTTCAAAGTCTTATGCAGCGGAGTCAACCCGTGCAATTTGGCCGGATTTATGTTGAGAGCAATATGTACCCAGCCAGTCAAAAGTGAAGAGCAGCCACATCAACACCAACAAAAACAGTTTAGGATGCGCTACGAAGCATGAGATTTAGGGGGTTTTGAATCACGAGTTGTAACTTTTGTTTGGCTTTTTATTTCGGTTGAGTTTATCAGTGGACAGTGTTCTTTAAAAGCGGAGGTGCAAACCCATACGGAGTCTAAGCCCAAACCGAACCTGAATAGAAGAAAAAATATTTTAATTGTCCGAACCTGAACCGGATCACAAAAAACTAAAAAGGCATTGGTTATAAACAGTTTTTTTTTTTCTTAATTCTTGAAAATTTGTAACTTTAAGGGTGCGCGCACACATGCGGCTGAATGATGAACTGATGATCTGATCTCGATAAATAATCACGCTCCGTACTTGCAAGTGTGCACAACAAGCACTGGTTTGATCTTAACATTCAGCTATAAACTCAGCTTTGCAACATCAATCAAGTTTGCGGTTAATAAAATGGAGAAGCTACTTCTTTAACCACTAGGAGGCGATGACGAACATGACGCCGCCTCTAGAGAAGTAGCGATGCCACCAATCGACAACATAGAGATAGACCCGCCGACCCAACAAGAAGATCTGTTTAGCCATACAAAAGCAAAAGAACAACAAATCACCAGGTGCTGATGAGCTGCCCGCTGAATTATTCAAGGCTGGAGGGGAAGAATTGGTAGACGTATTTGCATGCCCGACGATTGGAATCTAAGTGTTCAATGCCCAATCTTTAAAAAAAGGAGACCCTGCAGTTTGCGCCAACTACCGCGGGATCAGTCTCCTTCCCATTGCATATAAGGTTCTGTCGCGTATTATTTAGTCAAAATATTAACACACTGATTAGACCTTATCAGTGTGGCTTTAGACCTGGTAAATCCACCACAGACCAGATATTCACATTACGCCAAATCCTGGAGAAGACCTACGAGAGAAACATCGAAAATCACCATATTTTTGTCGATTACAAAGCCGCTTTCGACACACCGATAAGGTCAAGGTTTTTTGAAGCCCTGTCTACCTTTGGTATACCAGCAAATAGGAATCGAACCTCTCCGAGCCTTATCGTGTGACTTCTTTAATGTGCTGATGGAGTACATACTCCGCCGGTGCCCAAATGCCAACAGATCGGGCACCATCTTTAATAAAGATGTAATGCTACTCGCATACGCCGATGATATTGACATCATCGGCAAGACCGAACGGGCGGTAAGCATGGCGTTTTCAGAGATTGAGAGGCAGTCGGAACTGATGGGCGGTGAACGAGAAAAAGACGAAGTACCTAGTGTCCTCGAAACAGAAGTACACGTGTCTTTTGCAATAGGAGAGTACAACTTTAAAGTTGTAGAAGACTTTGTCTATCTCGGAACAATGATAACCGGCGACAACAACATCAGCCTGGAAATCCGAAGAAGAATCACGCTCGCAAACCGATGCTACTACGGGCTCAGTAGGGAGTTCAAGAGCAGAGGCCTCAAGCGAAGAACAAAAATAGCGCTATACAAGTCGCTTATCATCCCAGTCCTGCAATACGGCGCAGAAGCATGGGCAATATCATCAGCGGATGAGGCGGCGATAGGCGTTTTCGAGCGAAAGATTCTTCGCAGGATTTATGGACCTTTGAAAGTTGGCGAGGATTTTCGCATCCGAAAGAATGACGAACTGTATGAGCTCTATGGGGATACTAGTCTGGTCAAGCGCATAAAGCAACAGCGGCTGCGCTGGCTGGGACATGTTACCCGTATGGATGAACAAGCTCCAGCAAGAGGAATGCGAAAGAACTGGGACATGGCAAGGTGGGACCACCACCTCTAAGGTGGGACGACCAGGTGCGGAAAGATATTTCCAAGCTTGGCGTGAAAACTGGTGCCAGCTCGCACGGAGCAGAAGCGACTGGCGGACATTGGTTGCAGCGGCTGAGACCGTCGAACGGTTGTGATGCAAGCGGAAAAAAGAATCAAGTTTGTCTGTGATTTCTGGTTGCTGACCTTCTAAAATTTTATTAATTTTTATATATAAAAATTTTTTTTTTTAAAAAATATTTTTTTTAAACATTATAGACCCATTACAACAAAAAAAATTAACAAAAAAAATTAAAAATTTATTAAAAAAAACAAATTTACACCCAAACAATATCAGTAACCTAGCACCAACGAAAAAATCCTGACCTTTGTACAGGATATAGGTCTGCTAGGAGAGTTGTCAACTGATTAGGCGGCACAATATACCAGGATTGGTAGCGTAGCGCTTTTCCCCATTAATAATAATAGTAATAGAGTTTTACAATATTTTCTTAAATTTTTTCTATTCTTAGCTAAATAGATTCTAAAAATAATTTAATTTTCATTCAAATATTTTATTCCCTAAAAATTTAAAAAAAAAATTTGATTAGGGCCTATATTTCATCTTCTAACAAAGAGCTATATGTCACATAATCTTATAAATAGCAGAATAAAAAGTGAGCTTATCTGACACATAGCGGCTATCTAAAAGAAGAGAAATCGGCTCTTTGTGAAACTGTGCCGCCTTCTCTTCAGAGAATTATTAGAGCTAGAAAGTAGTCCCGAAACACCTCATCTGTGCTATATTTGGATAATTAAAAAGAGTCTTTGTGAATTATCTGAGGAAGCAATGTGAGACTCCAAAACAGGTGCCTGCAAAAGACACATGCTCATTTTATCGTTGCATGTGTGTGTTTAGCCAGCAAATGTTGGTCTAAAAAACACTCCCAATTCGAACGAAAGCTGGACTAGGGTTAATATTTGTTATTATAAAGTTGTTGGAGATGTTGCTAAGCAACCTTTCCAATTGTAGAATGTGATGTTTTCCGTCTTGAAGTCAAGAAGAAATCTCAGTTTATGTTTGTTTCCAATATATTTCGGATGCACATCGGCAACCGACTTTTGATATTATATTGATAGCTTATTTTTCAACTCTATTAAGTAAGTAAATACAAATACAAGCATGAAGAAGGAACAGCCAAAGAGCGTCTTTCGCAGGACTTAATTGAGGGAACAATGCGTCGCCTTTATATGGTTCGAAGACATCAATGTGAAATATGTGTTAATAAAAAGAGGTGATTTTTATGCTATTTGGGTTTTCAGTGAAAATTATTTGACACCTGACGCGTGATTCGTAAAATGTAGCAATGTCAGAAATGCTCAGTAAGGTTCGCCATTCACAAACCATTTTGAATATATTAACAAATTGCATGTTATTGAATTTTATTATCAATATTCGATCCACTTTCTTATCAAAAAGTTGTCTTCAGCGTCAAAGCTGAAGCAAAGGCACAATGGTAATTGATCGCCGAATTTCGTCTGTAAACAGACAGAGGCAGTTGAGTAGCTGCCAATGTACCCTGAAAAATGCACTGTTTGGTGCGGTTTGTGGATTAATGAAATTCCCAACATGATGATACCCACTTTTTTTTGGCCCAAAATGGAAGAATTGGACTTGGTTGACATGTGGTTTCAGCAAGACGGTGCCACATGCCGGCCAATTAAGAGGCGAGTGTGGTGAGCAATTAACCTCACGTCACTAAGAGCATGTGATTTGAACCTACGAAACTATTTTTAGTGGTGCTACGTAAAAAGTTTGCCATAATCGAAGCTAACTCGTAGCCGCGGAAAATATTTACATGAAATAATCTTTAAATATTAAGTGGTTCCCCCAGAAAAGAGCGCGAAAATGTGACTGCTTCTCTCGCCAAAACACAGCATGACTTCGGTAAGCATTCGGTGTTTGGCGAGTATGTTCGTGCCCCACGGGCTATGGCTGGGGAACTCTGCATTAATCTACCGCTCCAAATAAATATTTCAGTTTTTTTGTAATTTTCAAAAAACAAACGCTTAAAATATAACCCTTTACATATTTATGCTTAAAATATCACAAATTTTGCTGAATTTTAAGATGTTTTTAGTTGATTAAGAAATAAATTGATTTCCTTGCTGCTTGCTAAAATAACCTGATCGGTAAGATCAAAACTGCTCTATAAGCTCATGTTGATCAGAAGTTTTAAGTTTTTAAATTCTTTAACAATATAAATAAACTAATCTAATTGCAATTAATATTCCAAAGCCCTGCCCTCAATTTAAGCCTCTTCAAACTGTCAGTTTGTTGTTGCTCTTGTTGTTCACACCCACACGCGCTTCCCAAAAAAACAAATGAAAAACGTGCAAACTGACATGCATTCAAGCAGAAGATTGCGCCATATGCGTTTTAAGTGTGGCGGCCGTGGTGCAAATGAGTGGAAAATCTAATTTTCCAACATGCATGCAAATAATGTGGTAATTTTTTTTTGTTTAGCAGCTGCCAAAATGTCAAAATGCTGGAACAACGGGGGTCATGAGCAGCAGCAGCAAACAGTAGCAGCAGCAGTAAGTAAACTGCAGCTAGCTAACAGCTACTGCTGCAATTTTTGAAGGTCGTTAGGCACTTTAAAATTTTATGACCCGCCATAAACGCAAACACGATAAGGAAACACAGCCATTTGACATTTGGACGGGGCAAGAACACCAACTAACTTTTGAGACTAAGAAACTACAGCTCCACTTCGCTTCACTCATCAAGCTGAAATTCCAATGAAGAAATCCCCCAGTCACGACTCTACAATTGCCAGCCTGCCAATTGACAACAAAAATAATTTATTTTTCGGTATGCGGGAAAGTCTCAGTCTCCTCCTGTCACTCGGCAGCTGATGCTGTGTGTTGATTCTGTTAAAGGAAAGTTGCCTGCCAAATGGGCGTCTCTGACTTCGACACGCATAAATTAACCTGTAATTCGGCTTAGCACACATTTTTCGCGCTCAACTGTGACAAATTCAAGAGACTCTTTCACAGTTTTGTTACTGTGATTTGGCAAGAGAGTTTAGTTTTCATAGTCATCATCATTATTTTTTTTTGGGATTTTAAGCGATTTAATTACATTGGTGCTTTAATTGTTGATCGCTGGGATTGGAGGCCAGATGAGAGGTTGTCATTTGAAGGCGATTTGTTAAGCAAAAGACAATGATGCTGGTTATTGTAGGCTTTTGTGGTGGCGGAAAAGGTTTTTCCTGAATAATTACAGTTTATAGAGAAAGTTATTTTGAAAATCATATTATGAAATTTTTGGATTGAGTCTGTTGAGGTTAAACAGATTTCTACGAAACTCCCAAACGAAGTCTACATTCTCTAAAAGTCTGGTAGTATGTGGGTAGATAATGAAACTATACACGCATAATGCTCTGGAACAAGAGGAACATATCTGCTTTAAGCCGGCCTAAAGAAGTAAAATTTCAATTATCAAAACTTGCACATAAAATAGCAAAACATTTTGGCAACGAAAATAAAGTCAGTTCAAGAGTCGAAAAATCATCAGCTGGGCCTGATAAATTGCTGGATCTAGAGAACTGTTCGACATGAAGACTAGAAGCGAGCAAAAATTTAATAAAAATGGGAAATCCATAAAGTACTTAACTGCGGTGTTGAGTATAAAAACTATTAAAGCGAGGCTTCCACCACAAATCAAATCAGTTTGAGGCTATCTTTAGGTACAATAGTTCATGCCAAATATAACGCGAACAAATACAATTGGCAAAAAAAGTAGATGTCACTTTAATGGAAAATGCCCAATTTAACGGGAACATAGAACAATGTATTTAGGCAAGGAATATTTATCGCCTCACAAAGTGATGGCAAAGACTGGATACAATTAGATAATTTCCTATACCTTACCCTACTCTACGGAAATATAATTTTAAATGGTTCGCTCTAGAAATAAAGTATTAACTTCTAACGAACTATCTGGAATCTGGGTAATACATTGGCAGCAAATGCTGAGAGTGCAACAATCGACTGTTGGATTTAATCGTGAATATGATCCGCTCTTTGTATAAATTTTACATTGAGAAAAAAACAACTCCCCCCCACACAAACTATTTTTCTCAAAATAAGCCTTGTAGATTCTTGAAGGGGTGTTTGGACAATTTGTTAAATAATCTACATCAAAAAAGTAAACATTTAATATGATAAGAAAAGCTTTATTAAATTTGAAAATTGTAGCAAATCGGATAGTAAAATCCTAGTTAAATCGCTAGTGAAAGTAATCGTTCAAACTGCTTTTCAAACTCCAAGTGATTTCAGTGGGGCCACCGTTTAAGATTTAAATTCAGTGAAAATTTACTCGAAATAAGAAATTTTAAAGTGTTTTAATCGCGACTTGTGTGTTTTAATTCATAAAGAGTAAAAAATTAGATTACTAGCAATAATAGTGAAAAGCAGCGTACAGATGTTCAGAGCATTTGCTGTGGCTTTTATGTAGATGAGCATCCTTATGTCCTCTTATGTTTCAATTTCACAATGAGCGACAGAAGAGTAGTGGCTACAGTCTGATGCACACTAATTTAATTAAAGTCTGGCCATCCTAAAATTGCAATCCAGTATAATGCTTTGATTGAATAATGCTGTGGCCGCCAACTGTCCCTATGTTGGGGATTAGAAGGGAACCAAACACCCCAAACAAAGATTTGAGACCGAATTACCTTTCTAACCTGCAGTTTATCATGTAATGCAAAGCTATAACCATGGAAGAAAAAGGGTACCTAGGATTTTGGCAGATCATATTTTAAAAGAACGACTACAATGTTTCAGAGAGTGGGACAGTCTAGCCACAGCTCAAGGAGTTCGACTGTATCTTGAAGATAACGCAACATGGAAAACTTGGGCTAGGAACATCACTGTTCAAATGGATGCAGCATATAGAATGCCGGAGAAGCTCAGAGCGATTGATCTATAGGCAACTGCACTACGATCATGGAAGAGAATAACTATTTCTCCGATGAGTTTCCCATTGAAGGAATAAGAAGTGTTTTTATGGCCAGAGGTGAAATATTAAACTTGAATTTTATTCCAAATGTCACGAGGAAGGACACAAACTGCCCTCTGTGTAACTGGAGGTAGCAAGAAAATGTCATCCATTTCATTGTAGGTTGCCCTATTCTGCGGGAACTCCGGCCCTCAGTTTTCGGAAAATGTACCCTTTTTCGCACAAAATAGTAAACATCCTCAACGGCGCGGACTGGTGAAAGCTACAAAGTTAAAACATTCGCATATAGAAATAGAATCATAAAGGGATTATTTTAAATAGGAAGTTTAGTTTTTTATGTAACATATTAGTTAACATTTGTAAATCATGCTGGCACTAATTCGCAAACCCAAAGCGCATGGCTGAACGATCTGGTATCTGTGAAAGACTCTTAGTATAGAGGGTCGGCGGTGAGCGACAGACGGTTCTTTTAACCAAGTCGCCGAGTAACTAAATTTTTTATTTTTATTTTTGTATACCATTCATAGATTTATATAAATTTAAGTTATTCTAGTTACAAAGAAAGAAAAACAAATAAAAAACCAACTACTACTATGAAATGTGGTTCCTACACGCAGGGAAAAATGGCATAGTAAAAACTAATACCATCATATTTAATTTTACTATGCAATTTTCGTTTAAAAGTATTAAAATCAACTAATTTGCTCTTTGATTCAAATATAAACACATTTAATGACCATATTTTCTTTGTCCCTTATAAATGAATAATCTGCGGAATTCGAACTTGAGAATTACAAGTGGATCCCACAGTAAGTAAACAATTTTTAAATTAAATCTCTATAATATAAATTTATTTTTTCAAATTACCCTAACTCGATGGTGAGAATGGTAACCAAAGTGTAAATCTTAAAGATCCAGCCTTTTTCCTCTCGTATGGCTTTAATTAATTAATATAGATTTAGTTACTAGGTTTATTGTGGCTCTGACCGTTTTTTCGAGGTTAAAAGGAGAAGGAATTTTCCAAATCTAAAGCAAACTTAATATGAACCTGCACACATGCAAAAATTTATGGCTCTATCTCTTATAGTCTCTGATGTCGACGCGTTCAAACAATGCTTGCTGGTATTTTGAAAACTGACCAACAGATGGCACCACTTGTGTTGAACAATGCTTGTTGAGGGATTTTCAAAACTGAACAATAAATAGCTCCACTATTGTAAGCATTTGGCAACCCAGTGCTGGTATTAACTAGAGTATAGTTTAGCCGATCTTTATATTTTTTGGCAAATCGATAAGTAATCTTGATATTTTACATGTAATTGTTAATCGACATCATCAACATAATTAACTGCTTTAACTTGTTTGTATAGTATAATTTTTATAAAAATAAATTATTCAATTTTTGAAACAGAGTTCAAAGCACATCGAATACTACCAGATGTTATAATTCAAAAGAGAAATTATTAAATAACATTAAATTTAAAAGAAATAATTTTTATAAACTTTTCGCGCCAACAATAGAGTCTTACTTGGGAACTTTGCACTGTATTAACTGAGATTAACTGATGTAAGCTTTTACCTAAGAGGCGCTCTTTGATATCCTGTACATTAAACTAGGCAGAAACAATTGTGAAAATAATTTGCCGGTGTGAACAAAGTTTTAATAAAATTCTAGATCTTAACAAATTTCGGTACAAAGCACTTATTGGCGTTAGCATGAATACGCAAACTTATACATATATAATTATTAAAAAAAAAATTACAAATAATGAATTAAAAGTTTTGCGTGAATGTCCTAAATATGCTTGTCAAAATAATAACTATTGGAAAATTATTTCCTGCTTTAAAAAATGTGGAGAAAACTTTATTTAACTAATTTTTGTTAAGTTAACATTTCTTTAAACGGTTATTTCATTTTAAACTAAGCCCCAGAATAATTTAAAGATAAAAATAATGCTTCAATGCATTTATTGAGCATTATTATTAGAAATAAATTTTGCCTGACGTTTTCTTTCTTTATAATTGTTTGATTATATTTTATTTTAGTTTTTTTTTTCGTTGTATTTACTATATTATGATTTCTTGTTTATCTATCAAAGCCTTTTTCCCCGTTACCAACAAACAAAAGAACTGACCTATTTAACATATTCACACCTAAAATACCTTCACACAAAACATCATTCTCTTCATCAAACAGTTCTTTCTTTCATTGCAAGTCACTTATCCCCACAGGATATATTCTGCAAAAAAATAATCACCTTTTTTGCTTCAAATAATTCACACTAAATCCAAAAACGGAGAAAAACTGTCACAGCACAGAGAGAATTTTTCAAGACGAGGCAAGACCGCACGTAACGCTTTACTTTTACCAACTGAACGCAAAGACGATCTGGCCAGCGGTTTATAGCTTGTCCCCAAAAACCAAAAAAAAGGGGGTAGACAAGAGCAACAAATGCAAACCACACGGTTGCGGTTCGATCGCAGCTCGAACCAGCTGTTCGATCGTACATCGCCGCTTTAACTGTGCAAATAAAACTCACGTAGCTTGAAACGGGCTGTCGTCTCATTGTTAATTCAATAAAGTCAAGTTGCAACTATGTCAGTGTGCCAGGTTCGATGTGCATCTGCCAACAGCAAACATGTTGCCACAAACTTGATGCAAGTTTGCTGCTTGAGTCTTTTGATTTTAGTAAAAAAAAATTGGCAAAATTTGTATAACTATTTGAAACAGTTATTTCTTTTGTCTTTTTGATTTTATTTTAATTTGCCTGTCGTTTGCATATCTGTTAACCCCCTGAGGGGGCTCGCTCTTATGAACACTTTATACAATTTCGAACCCTTAAGCATTTGTCTGCTTAAAATTGTATTTTTTGTTATGGTTTATGTAACACAAAGCATACAAAGCAAAACGGTGTCAATAAAATCAATTAAAGTTAAAATTGCTTCCGGCATAATTTGCTCATCATTAGCCAAAAGGTGTTGAAGAAGTAAGGCAAAGAAAACAAAATCGACAAAAATTAAATGTACAATTTTTCATTTATACTTCATGGGCCTATTTAATTTTAAATAGTGGGGTTTAGCTCTTAGATTGATTAATGAATGTTTGGTATTGGACACAGATCGAGTTGAAAACTTAAATTACAAGTTTTGAATTAGAGTAATGGAATTAATTTTGTGGTAGGAATAAATATTAAAAATCTTTTTTATTTTATGTTTAATCTTGGAAAAATAAAAATTTGGCTTAATTTTTCTGACATTAGAACTTATAGTTTAATGCCGAATTTTTACAGTATTTATTATTTAGATGCCCCGAGGCAAGATTCGGCACAGACACTACCCGTTGCACCACAACCGGCAAATATATGCAATTTTTTTATTCTTATCCATTCTTATCAAAATTTACTAGGCATGACATTTTTTCCGTAAACTTTAAATCTCAGTTGCATAATTTACCTATTTTAAAAACAAGAGCTACCGCATCAGTTCTAGATTATTGGTATTTTGAGCTTAAAGTAAAGTAAAAATGCCTTTTTGACGTTATTTAGGGGAATCCATTATATAATCGTTCAATTTCTTAACTTTACAAATAATCAGTCCTAAGAATTCTACGATTTTTTATTTCTTTTTTAACACCCCAAAGTTATGCCTTGCTCAAACAGTAGACTCAGAAAAAAATTATTCTTTATACTTATAAGAAACTACCATATACCCGGCTACGCCACATTAAAATTTTCAAACACAAAACGAAGAACTGAAGATTACTTGACAATGGTCATCTATCAAATCTTCATCTAGCAGAATTCGTGATACTTGGACCTTTCAATCTTTACCATCAGTCGATTTACCTGTGTTTTATGATAGTTTAAACTCATTTATCAGTCTTCATGTCTATCAGAACTCATATACGAAGTTTCGCCAATTTTTAATATTTTTAAACCAGATGAAAGACACCTCTATTGCCACAATAAACATACTACTATATCAAACCTTTATGGTAATCTGAACTCATTGTTTCATTTTATCAATTTCGCGATTTTTTTGACAGTTTGGTCTACCCGTTTTATCTCCTTTTTACCGGTCAGTTTACCCGTCTTCTTTATTAAACTAAACTCAAATGAGAATTTGGAAAATTTTGTGATTTTTTGGCCAATAACTAGCAAATTTCGCCATATTTTGGACTTCAATCTAAACCTCTTATTTTAGTGTGGAACAAGCTATGTAGTTTCTTGTTACTAGTTACTAGTTACAAGCTAGTTACTACTACTAAAAACCGTAAAATTCTTTGAAATAGATCATTTGAAAGTTAAGAAAGTTTACTTTACGAAATATATGAATGATTTAAAACTGAAGTGCGGGTTCGTAAAAGCGTCAAACAAGGAACAAATTGAGCATTTTAATCAACTTTATGCTCAAGTTACTAAAAAGCTAGACTTGATAGAGAATTTTCCTAAACACGAAAATCATGTAGAAACACCACCAATCCTTCAATATACTGAAAAAGTCTTAGGCTAATGTCAGAGTGCGCGCGAGAAGCGATGCGATAATGTTGGGCGAGAACGAGCGTTAAACCACTGCAACCTTTTTTCAATTCAATCGCTCGAAA
>JAEIFU010003513.1:0-27639 GCA_018904235.1 Lordiphosa stackelbergi | reverse complement strand
GGGAGTGGGAGTGGGGGTTGTGATCATAGTTTTGTTTTTCGAACATAAACTCTCGCCAAAAAATCAAAATTTTTTGTTCTGTAAATTTTGTATTTTAGGTAAAAGATGCACAAAACTTTCCTCATTACTAGTTTTTACAAAATAAAATTTTGGGTTTTTTTATTTCATATTGAAAAAAAGTGATTTTTTGACATTTCGAAAATTTGTGGGGGGTTGTGAGCCACCCATCCGAAAGTTCAAAATTCGTGTTTTTAAACAATTATTCTTCATTAAATGAAAAAATGAACATTTTTTCTCATATTCTGAATTAAGAAATATCAATGAAGAGTGAAATTTGATTGACGGCATCAGGCTTGTTTTCTTTTATATACGAGAACTTTTTGCTTGTGGCTGTTCTTTTGTTTGCCTTTTTACTTCTTTGAGAGTTTTTCCTCTGTTTTATTGCGCGTCATTGCGGTATTCTCTTTGAAAGTCAAAACCGACTTTTTTCAAAGTGGCTCACAACCCCCATATCTCACTTTTTTTTTTTGGTGACGTCACACAACCAAACAGAAATTGTTACAAAAAAAACATATTTCTATCAAAAAGACAATTGACCAAAGATATTTCCCTCATATTCACAAGTCAAAAATGAAAAAAACTTTCTTTTTGAAAAAAGTCGAGTTCTGGTTCAGGAATTAAGAGAGGGTAGACTTATAGGTTGCTTGCTAAAAAGTTAGGTAATAAGAAGGTAGACACATGACATAAACAAAAAGATTAAATTTATTTTTTTGTGGCCAATATTCAGTGGCTCACAACCCCCAGCGGCTCAGAACCCCCATTCTCCCTATATATACAGAGAAGACGGATCTCATTCTCTTCTCCAAGCGATACTAGGTACCTGACTCCACCTACGTAAAATGAAAAAGTGTTGTATCTATTTGTTTTACTTAGTTCAAAACTAGTCTTTGAAATGAATTAGGTCTTGGTTTTGAACTATAGTTCATTTTGTGAACATTTTTAAAAATCTAGTTCACTTGAACTGTTTAAACTTGAACATGAGACTCGACTACGATCCTGATGTTGAGTTAGAAGACATAAACTGGATGAGTGGCTGTTGCATTTTAGGCCCCCGGAGAATGTTCAAACTTGAACATGATATTCAACTCGGCCCACACGTAGTCTAAATCTCATATTTAGTTAACTCAGCCTATGTTATAATTATGTCACTTTTTGTAATAGCATCAAATATTAATAGCGTCACTGACGAGGATCGCTCGCAACAGGATAGCCGAGACACCAATAGAAAGGGTCGACCAGTTGTGGGAAGGCTAGCTCTGGATAAGAGACAATGCTACTGGACCACTTAAGGCTCATTAGTAAACCACACGATTGGCACCATAGATCACTGAATAGACGCAATGAGGGGCAGTTTAAATAAACTATAGTTCATGATAAAATGAACTAGGTCATTAAAAAGAACTAAAATGTCCAACTCAACGACAGCCTCGGAGGCGAAATTGAGGCTCTCCTCCAAGCTTCCAAACCACTGTACCATATTTCAGGTGGAAGTCTGTGCTATAAGGAAAGCATGCAGCATGGAGGTGTTTAAACCCCAAACCCCCCGCTGGCTACGCCACTGCTGATGACCTTGTTTGTACCGTTTAGACAAATATATAAAGTAATTAGCTATACATATCGATCCTCCCAGGGGGTTGGTAATATCGGATGACAATCATTAAATCATTAAATCATCAGGGTATTCCTAGCTCTAGGATCTCCATAGAACCGGTAAATACTTAAGAAAGAGTGTTTCAAGTCTGCCAATAATGAAAATATATGAATATCCGATAATGAAATATATAGAAAATTTCATTAAGAATGTTGCAAACCACTTGACTGAGTCTAATGAGTCTTTTAATCAACACTGGCCACGCCTGGCCCGCAGGGACCGAACACCGTTACGAACCGAACGTATGACAAGACTTGTACCCAAAGCGCAAACAGCTTTTCAGTCGCTGTTAAGCAGGTCGGAGCTATCTGGTCTCATTTTTTGGCGTCGCTCTTCTTGACAAACCCTGCTTTAAATTCTTTAAAACGACCAAAGAGAACTAAAACTAGTAAAAATGCAAGCACCCAGAAAAAAAATAATTGTGTTATGAGTATGTTAAGTTTATTCAAATAATATAATTTGAATTTGGGATTTTTAGCTGGCTCGAGGTCAATGTTTTTTACGTGCTTATTAAAAAGAAACAAACAAAAATCCCAAATAAAAAACATAGGTCGCTATCCATAACAACATAAATTTGAATTCCGTAATATATTTCCAGAAGTATTAGCCAAGTCCTTGTTGCATAAATTGCAAGTAACTTTATCTGATTCGTCTTTTTTGCCCGACCAGCTCAATTTTTTTGGTTTTTTATCTGAGAGATTCTATAGAACACTCAAAACATTTCACAAATTCCTTACAACTCTTACTTGTTTTTTACATTGTTGAGAACTTGATGTTTTTTACATTGTGTGTTATTTACGAATTCTGCTTAGGAATCACATTACTTGGTACAGGGTATTTTGCATTCGGGGCACTCGACTGCAACACTCTTACTTGTTTTATCAAGAAATAGTTGAGGCTGCAAATAAGCTCTCTCAGTTTCACAATTTTCCAGTTTCCCCTAATTGTAGAATTCTTTGCTTTTGTGTTAATTCAGTGAAAGTTTGGTCATTCTGGCGATTCTTGCCACTTGTCAGCTTTATTTGTGACATTCTTACTTCACCAGAGTTTCACAAGCAGACGCAAGTTCACCCGTCTGAACTGAGATACGTGATTGAGTTTGAGCATTTCACTGCTTGTTACGAGTCTAAAAACATTGCGCCCACCTACGTGCAGAGTATATTGAAATCCCGTTTACGTTTGGTGTTTGGCGTTTGCCTGCTGCTGCTGCTGCTGCTTGTGATGTTGTCATAACGGCACTCGAGCCACCTTTCCATCACACACACAAGTCGATCGCTTGGACGCCCGCCCTATTTACCCATAAAGCTACATTTTTGCATTCTGAGCTGAGCACAGCTCGTCGCATACAAATGCGATCCGTGCCACGCCCTCGAGCCACCCTTCTCAGTCTCAGCTGGGCGAGATATGTATCATAAACACCGGTAAAACCGGATGAATGCGATTTGAGACTCATAACAATAACAGCTTTTCGGCTGTTGGGCATAAATAACATCATCGGAGCTTGAAAACAATAAAAAAAGTAAAAACTTAAACCTGACGACGTCAAACAGCTGCAGCCGCAAAGCATCGCCGCAGCCTAAACCCAAGCCCAAGGAACAGACAACATATGCAAAAAAAAAACAACAAAAATTCCCGCGCATGAGCGTTGGCTTCAGCCTTTTGTTGCAGATCATAGGCCATGCTTTGAGGCAAAAAAAAAAAAAAGGGTCACAGCCCTCTCTGGCTCTGGTGCTCTCCTTGGAGACAGATGGCGCAGTGTCGTTTATTTCCTGCCCTTTTTAGTCAAATTTTTAGCACCTGGGAGTGGTACACGGAGAGAAATTTGAAATTGGTATCAAAGGGGTTAATTTAATTGTCATACGTTGCCAGAACTTTTAACAAAATTTAACAGAAAAGTGCAAGCTATGATAATTTATGATCCAAATTAGAATGAAGTGTCGCGGAAAACTCTGCCAACCAAAAACAATTCTCGGTGTATTAAAAATATTATACATTATTATTATCCATTCAGATGGTCCAATTTTGGATCCCATATGAATATTAATCGAAGTGTTCATCGAAATGTAACTAAGATTTGATATGGGCGATTTTAAAATCCTTTGAATTCAGCGTCAGGAAATATATATTTAAAAAAATATAAAAAAATAAGAAACAACGGCTAATTTCCAAACTCCTAGTAGCTGGAAGAAACCGGACGACGAAAAGTGATGAATTTGAGTGAAAAGACTAGTAACGTTCAAGACAACCATCTGGTGGGATCAGCTCCTCCAACAGCTACAGATAAGGAAATCATATACTTAGCATGACAACGCTCGGCCACATCTTGATAGCGTAGCGATGCTGCTTCGTCCAAAACAATTCCTATCCCCTCTAATTTCATTTCTAACCCCACCCGCAGTATTTACCAGATAATGCTCCTTCAGATTATCGATGGTTTAGAATAGCGATTGTCACCCGATGCCTCCAGGGCCGAAGACATTTCACTACTTACACATACACGTGCCGAACGCATGCCGAAGCTAAGTTGGTCAGATCGAATCGGTTTATTTACCTTTTTGTACTCGCTTTCCTTGAGAATCGCTGGTTTAGATCAGCGGTGATCAATCGCATAGGCCGCCTCTCCCTTGCAGCCCGGCCCGTTGTTTCTCAGTGCAATACATTTTACAAGAAGCACGCGCGGATCGGAAGCAGCTGAGCCCTTTCCCTTATTTTTGGTGCCCACCGCTGGTTTATATCAATGACAAATTGCTTGGCTGACTAACTTCCATTTATTTCAAGAAGTCAAAAACTGGATATTTGGATCACCAGAAAGTGGGAAAAAGTTGTGACTGATATTTTAAAAGAATAATGCAACCATTATTCCACAATAGATACTCAAAATTAAAAAAATAGTGTGGGCTAATTTTTATACTCTGTACCGAAGGTACATAGAGTATATTAAGTTTGTGCAAAAGTATGTAACAGGGAGAAGAAGCATTTCCGACCCTTAATAGTGTATATATTCTTGATCAGCATCAACAGCCGAGTCGATATAGCCATGTCCGTCTGTACGTCCTTCTGTCCGTCCGTATGAACGAACAGATCTCAAAAGAAGAAGGTTGACATTAGGGACAAATGCTTCTTATAGTTGCAGGCAGATCAAGTTTATTTTCAATTTTTGCCACGCCCCCTCCCGCCCCCGCAATTGGGAAAAAACGTCATATCTTCCACTGTTTTGTAGATAGATGATTTTTACCTTCTAGAGATAGTTAGTCATTAGCAATATGTATCGATTTGCCGAAAAAATGATAAAGATCGGATGAGCGGTTCTCAAGTTATGAGCAAAAACAAATAATCCCCCCTCCCCACGCCCCTTCCCACATACTCACAAGTTGTGAGTCACAACCAACACCGCATTTCATTCAACAACGTGTGACAGAAAGAGCAAGAGAGAGAGAGAGAGAAACTTAGAGATGAGCGCAGCAGAAGCACTGCATTCAGCTCCTACTCTAGGTACAGAGCAAGGTATACTAAACAAGGTAGGTACTACTTCGTCAGAAGACAGATGAAGTCTGGGCGGTTTAAGGCGTCAATTGGAGGAGGAGGGGGCACAGCGTATGTTTACGGCGGAACAGAATCAAATTGATTTTCAATACTGCTGCAATATTACTCAGGTGAGCGAGAAGGCTAACTTATTCTGTGATAAAGTTCGTATATTTTAGGTAAATGAAGGTGAAAATGATTTTCATGGTGTAAATTGGGGTTGTTGACCAGGTTTTCTCCTACGCCTTTCGGCAATTATATTGCCTCTTCAGGGAGTGTGTATTTCTTAGATTTTCATTCAACAATTTAAGTTTCGCTTTGAAAAATGTTAACCAAGAGATTTTACAAACTGAGCAATAGAAGGCGGGCCGCCTTTGACTATGTTATTTAGTTTAGAGCACGGATAAGGTTTTAGTTCGGTTTATTGGGGATGGCGTGTTGCCGCTAAGAATGAGTGTAACAGAAGGTCGGAGAGTGTGAGTCAGGTAGGTCAAGGCTGGGCAAGGTATACTAAACAAAGGTAGGCTCACTCACTCTGTCTACCTTGACAACTGATAAATTTCAGTCGGTAACGCAACTGTTGTAAGCAAAGCATCTCCGCGAATTTTTGTGCATTTACTTAGTAGCTGAGTAGGCTTTGTATTGAAATATGTTACTCTTTCGCGCTCGCTCTCTTTGACACAAAAATACAGGAGATATTCAAAACCAGCGTATGGGCGTACGGCTTGTTTAGATTATGCCTTGGTACTGAGTGTAAAATAGTCGGGCTTGACCGACTTTCTCACTTGTTTTTTTTTTCAGGGATTTGAGTGGCTATAGATAGACTTTTCTAGAAGATCAATATTTGCCGGTCTCCTCAATGTTTAATTTATTTCCGATTTTATGAATTTCTTACTTGAACTCGCGATTTTATAATTGGATTTGATTCAAATAATTTTTTCCTTGGTGGGGTTTTCGTTGAGTGATCTCATGGTTACTTAATTTAAGCCCCAGCCCCATTAATAACGCCCATGAGCCTTATGACCGGACACATAATGCCCAAAAACGTCTTGAGTTATATTTCAAGGATGGGATCGAAATTTTTCATATGGCATGTCACCCAATTTTGGATTACTCTTTCTAGCAGTGCTACGGGTATTTCGCGAATTATGCAGGTAATGTTGTCTTGAATCGTAGCTGGCTTATCGACGAAGACTTTTGACTTCACGTAACCCCACAGAAAAAAGTCCAGTGGTGCAATAACCACACCAAACAGAGCATTTTTGTGGATGTAACCGTTGTTCGAAAGTCTCTTCGGATTACTCATCAGTCCAAATGCTACAAAACAGCGGATCTTCATTGAGCTGTATTAGAGCCCAGTGCAGACGGTGTTGCTTTGTCAGTCTTTCCATGATGATTTGTCTAACAATTCTTAACAAAATTAAGATGACAGAATAACACATGATCACGCAAGATATCTATTGGTAGCTTTGCTCTGTCTCTTGGAGTCGGTTTTTTGCTGTTAAGTCACTTCGGATTTCCCGAGCGATTATGGCAGCGCTGGCATGGTGAGGCAGTTGCTGGCTGACAGTAGATCAGGCAAAGACCGCTGATGATTGGCCAGAGATGCCCTTGAAACAGCTGTTTTGGTCAACTACCCTCCTTTGTGGTGTGGTGTGTCCCTGTTTTAAAGTTATATGCAAGCATAATGTCACCTCAAGGCAGCAAAAACTTAAAGGTTTGAAAAAAGAATATTGAAAAAAACACAAATTTTCATTTTATTTTTTGAGAATATCACTTCAATTTTGATTATAATTTAAAAATGCATTGTAAAACATAAGACACTATCAAAAGAGGAGTTTTTTCAAATAAAACAAAAGGAAATCTCTTAAAGTTCTGTGACACCGACTTAGTTTTCAAGCGTTTTGCAAACTAACCAAGGCCAAATACTCTAGAGATAACCTGGACATCACCCACATTACCGAATTCCTTTAAAGTTAGTGCTGGAACTAAGGTTATAGGCAGTTTCCTATTCTGGATTTCGATTCATTTTCTATTTGAAGCTTTATATGGAGTTGCAAGGAAATGAAAAGTCGTAAAAGTTTTATACAAAAAGTCTAAACTCTACTTTTCTTTCAATCTTTTTCACAAACAAAAAACAAAAACATAGGAGCCTTAATCATTCGATTCCAACAAAACCTAAAGCTAAAAACATAAGCTTATAAATGTTTTCGCTTAATTAGCAGAGTTCGCATTTCTTTTAAGAATCTGCCAGCAATAGAAAAAGCGGTCTCATTTGGTTCTGAGCTTGATTTTTCTTAAATGCGCGAAAGCACAATATTTTTTTTTCAAAATTCCTGATACTTTTCTCTACAGAAAAAATCAATGAAATAGATTTCGTGAATACTGCATGATTTTTTGACTTTAATTCCCTTACGAAATGGATTACGCACGAATTTCTGTATTTTCTCACAATGACGTAGTGACACGCTCAAATTCACGACACGCGCGCTCCTTTAGTAATCGAACTATGAACCAACTTCATTTTGAAGCCTCATCATTACGCATTCTTTTTCAGTTTTGTCGTTTTGCTAAAGTGTAAACAACATAGTTTTTGTGCCTTCTATTAAAAATCCCTCAAAACTTTTTGTACAGGTAACATTTTGCCGTCCAATGATATTTAAACCCTTTCCCTGGAAGTTTCCAACGCATAGAAATATTAACCCCATAAACTAGATATATCCTTGATCAGGGAATTTCAGCTTTTTTCTAGTCTCTTTTAAGTATGTCTTGTTCCTTTTGGTCAACAGCCGAGTATTTTACAGTCGGGCTGCATTGCCTTTCTCACTTATTTCTCCCTGTGTAATGCTGGCAAATTGCCTCTTGATTCTTGTAGAAAATGTTTTTCGGAAATTAATTAACTCTCTCACCAGACACAATGGTGAGAAAGTTTCATTCTTGACTTGGCTACAGCAAAAATCTGCATATGTATGATGGGAAAATAATTGTATAAAACGAAAGATTACACAAAATCTAAAGTCAAATTGTTCGTTTAAAATAAAAATTACAGGCCCATGGATGGGAATTTGTATGTGTGTGTGTGTGTGGTGTGTGTTGTGGTTAATTTTGCGAAAACAGCGTCAGAGGTCAGGTTCTTTACAATACAACTGAAAGAACAAAGGGTGAAATGAATAATAAAAAAATACACCCACAGAAACTTAAGATTTAGTCAGACTTTATAAGGAATTGGTCAGCAGTCGCTGTGACATTTTAACTGGTTTCTCTTAAATTGGCTTTGCTTTCATTTTTCTCTTGTTCGTTTTTGAGCAATTTCTTGGACATGACGCTTATCGTAGATCGTTTTTGCATACAATTTTAATTATACACAGTGCACATTGGCCAGATGTTCCGTTAGAGATGTGTGAGATACGACAAGGAGGAGTATGTATAATTGATTCCCAAGTATAAGTGAATGGCAACAGGTTGACTGCATAAATATTGGCAAGCCCACTTTGTTAATGATTTTACATATTGTAGATGTACTCGTTTGTGTTGTTGTATGTGTAAACCACCCAGAGCTATGATCCTCGTGTAGCATTATTTCCCGTCGTTGTTGTTAATGCAATGAACTCAAATCACTCACATATTGTTTTTGAATCTCTCTCTAAAAACACAGAATGAGATCGAACTGAATTAGAATTCAAGAAAAAAACTCTGAATTTGAAGAACGAATCCAAATCTCAAACTACTCGTTCCACTATTTTCTTAGTTAAGTCTTCTTGCAATTAGGCCGACCCACTCAAAAACCAAGAAGCTTGTCTTTACTTTCATTTAAATACGAAGATAAATTAGTGTAGCACAGACATATCAAAGACGGCAAAAAATGAAGCAAAATGTCCACTGATCTGTCTAAGAATAACCAATTAACAGAACACTGTTGCTTTTCAGAAACTGCTTGCTTTTCAAAGAGCAAAATGCATAAACGAAAAGGCTTATGTGTTCTTGAACCTTCTTTTTTTTAACTCCCCTGAGTTTGTTTCCTGTTCTCAAAACAGAAAAGACCTTGATTGAGTACATAGCGAAAAAATCGTCTACTGAACCAAACCAGCTCCAACCCGTATATCTGTTAAAAGTTGACAGTGTTAAGAGTTAAATTTACAATCAAACTTATTGTCGCAAAGGGCTTCGCTCGTACCGGTCGTCCTATTTTTTTTAGGTACTAATAAGGTTGTCAAAAAGTCTTGCGGTATTTTTATTGAATTTTCAATTGTTCATAAAATTGGTTATAATAATGCGATTTAAGTCAAATATGCGCCGTTTTGTTTGATGACGAGTTCCCAACTTGAGATGCCAACTTCATAATGCCCCTCTTATAGAAGCTCGCTTCCCTATTGGCAAAAAAATCGGAAAGAGCCAATTTTCACAGGACTCTCTTGTGGCCAACTTCCGACTACCAAGCTCTTCGTTCATGGACAGAAATAGGTGGTAATCACTTGGTGCGAGATCCGAACTATACGGTGGATGCAAAAGAACCTCTATCCGAGCTCCCTGAGCTTCTGGCGCGTCACCAAAAGATGTGTGTGGCCTGGCGTTGTCCAGATGGAAGACAATTCGGCCTCTGTTGATCAAAGATGGCCTCTCTCTGCATGAGTGCTGCATTCAAGCGGTCCAGTTGTTGGCAGTACAGGTCCGAATTGAGCGTTTGCCCATAGGGGAGCAGCTCATAGTGGATGATTCCCTGCCAGTCCCACCAAACACACAGAAGAACCTTCCTGGCCGTCAATCCAGCCACCGTCTGGGCAGCTTCATCGCTTTTCGACCACGACCGTTTGCGCTTCACGTTGTCGTAGGTGACCCACTTTGGATCGTCAGTCACCATCCGCTTCAAAAAACGGGTCGATTTTGTTGCGATTCAGAAGCGATTCGCATGCATCCATACGGGCAAAAAAATGTTTTTTTGCGTCAAGTCGTGTGGCACCCATACATCGAGCTTCTTTTTGAATCCAAGCTTCTTCAAATGGTTTATAACGGTTTGATGACTCATGCCCAGCTCTTGGCCGATGCTACGGCTGCTACTCTGCCGGTCTCTTTCGATCAATTCAGCGATTTTATCGCAATTTTCGACGACAGGCCTTCCGGATCGTGGCGCATCTTCGATCACCTCTGCACCAGGGCGGAAACGTTGAAACCATCGTTGTGCAGTGGAAATAGAAACTGTATCGGGTCCCGACTGTATTGGCAGCATGAGATGCATTTTTGCCTTTATCGTAGTAAAAGTACCGTAAAAGACGCCGGTTCACCCAATGTTTCCTCCATTATACGTATATACAAACGTGCGACCATGTTCCCATTTTACTTTTCTTTGTAGTTGACAGTTGGATGGTCCATAACCTGGAACCTTGAGTTAAGACCTCGCGCTCTCGCGTCCTAAATGCTCTCCGGCCTCACATTCTGTTAGAGGGCGGTATCTTTTGTGATTTTTTTTTTAATTGAAATAAGGTCGGACGGTCTATTTAAATTTATCTTGTCATTCTAATTCCATTTTTCTACAATTAATTAAGGCCGCGCGGTCTAATTAAATTTGGAAAAGGGGCTTAATCCATTTCGGCGCGCGGTCTAATCTCATTTCACAGAATGGAATTCGACGGCGCGTTCTGATATCATTTTGTGATTGCGGCTAATAGTCATCAAAAAAAAAAAAAAAAAAAAAAAAAAAAAAAAAAAAATTATAACTATTTAAAAAAATAAAAATAATTTAAAAAACCATATTTAACACCAAAAAAAATAATAAATATAAAAATATTTTTTTTTGTATAGGTTTGCAACCATACTAGGTAGTAGCAGCTGTCATCTGTTTTTACAAAGCTTACGAAGGTAAGAAGATTTCAACCTGATAAAGTATATATATTCTTGATCAGCATCAACAGCCGAGTCGATATAGCCATGTCCGTCTGTCTGTCCCTGTCCGTCCGTATGAACAAACAGATCTCAGAGATGGTAAGAGATAGAGGTTTGACATGTATGGGACAAATGCTTCTTATACTTGCAGGCAGATCAAGTTTATTTTCAATTTTTGCCACGCCCCCTCCCGCCCCCACAATTTTGAAAAAACGTCATATCTCCCACAGTTTTGTAGATAGATGATTTGTACCTTCTAGAGATAGTTAGTCATTAGGAATATGTATCGATTTGCCAAAGAAATAATAAAGATCGGACGAGCGGTTCTCAAGTTATGAGCAAATAAGTGAATCAGAATCACTCCCGGCCACCCCCGCCACCCACCACCCACCCTTTCACAACCAACGCCGCACAATCTTAGAGAGAGAGAGAGAGAGAGAGTGAGAGAGAGAGAGAGAGAGAGAGAGAGAGAGAGAGAGAGAGAGAGAGAGGTACAGAGTATATTATAGTCGGGCTTAATCGGACCGAACTTTCTCACTTGTTTAAAGCTGCGTGTTTGGTGTGAACGCATGGTAAGGGTTTTCGCAGCCTTTTCGACAATGCTGCGCCCAGTGTGAAAAGCTCATAAATTCATTTTGAAGAATGAAAATAAGGCCCGTGCGGTCTAAATTCATGAGACCTGCATACAAAAATGCGCCGCTGCCCATAACTTACGCGGTCTAATTTCACAGAGAAAGTTTTGGGTTTTCACGAAAATCAGCAGCACTCCGTGCTGCGAATAGAACATTCAGATTTAGCTACTGCATACTTTAAGAAGTCAACTTGATTAAATATGACCGAAAAGTTCACTAATTTGGCCAATTTAGCAAAATTTGTATCAAAATTTTGGACAATTATTTGCCTGTGTGTTCAGCTTAGCTATTTTCGTCTTTGTGCTTTAATTTATTTGTACTTGCAGCTACATGGCTCATTTGAATATCACCACAAAATTAAATGTTTTGCTTTATTTATTTTTTTTTGGTGTTTGCTTGACAATTTGTTTACCAGAGAACAAACCGTAAACAAATTCCCTCAAATAAGGCCAAAGGCTACTTGCAATCTATTTGAGTAATAAAATTGTTATAATTTTGTGCAAATTATTTGCATGTGGGACAAATAACAGAGTAAATTTTAATAACTCGAATTTTGAGTCATTTTTTGAACTTTCCTCTGTGTCGAATATTTAAAAATATTTATATCGATATTTTTTTCGAAATTGTAATAGTATCATTTCAATATTGATATTTTGTTGTGAAAAACATCGATATTATCGATATTTTCGATAATTTTTATAAATAGACAAATCTCAAGGCGACAAAAAGGCGACATTTGACTATTTTTAAAAACCACATTCTGATTGCACTCAAAATCTAGAAATCGGAGCTCCAAATTACGAAAAAAATAGATTTAGGAACGATTTTTCTTCTTTCAGACAGCTGCTATGGGTCAGATAAATATACAATTTGTTATTTGTTTGTTTTTGTGAGAGATAACTCTATGCAGGAGATGTTATATCTTATCCTAAATATATTTATTAATAAAAGATATGTTTTCGAAAATAAAACTTGGTAAAGTTTTAACTCATCTAAAGCTCATCATGTGTACACATAAGTTTAAATATGAACACACTACACTACAAAGAAGGCTGGCCAACTTTGCGTTCTCTTTTGCTGTGGGTTTTTGCATATTCGCTGACTTGGAATTCCCAAGCAGTCAGAACAATGCTCTTTTTAAATACTACAGAAGATAGAACCGGGGGAATTCTTGAAAAAACTGTAGTAAGTTTTTTCAAAAACTCTAGGGAAGCTTTTCAAGTGTGAGAAAAGTCGAAATTGTTTGAGCAATCGAAATCGATTGCTCAGTGCCAGATGGAATCAATTCGAAATTGGACACGAAATTAGGTAAAATTTGACAAGTCGAGGTGTAAACTAGTCCAACCTTTGTCTAGAGCATTCTACTTGAAATATTTATGATTCATATGCAAAAAATAAGGTGAAAAATCTAAGTAAAGTGTACAGTTGTTAATTATAATTGTTATTGCTCCACCAAAAACTCACACACACACACACACACACATTGCCATTCGAGAACCAGTCTAATAAGTTTTGATTTACTTGCAGTTTGTGGTCCGCCAGCGGTGCCGCTTAATGCCAAAGTGCGCACAGTGGCCGGTGAGGTTGGAATATCGGAGGCGCATTATGTGTGTGATGCCGGTTACGAGCTGTTTGGGGCGTCGTCCATCAAATGTGATGTTCGTACCGGGTGGGAACGGGAACTGCCATTTTGCGGTGTGAATGTGGCCTATCGGAAGCCAGTGAACCAAAGCTCCTATACGCGCAGTGGTCCCGCCAGTTATGCGAATGACGGCAAACCGGGCAATAAGGTGAGATTTAAGAGGTGATTTGCATGTCCCTTATATTAACTCCCGTTTGATCCTTTAGAATCCCGATGGCCAGGAGTGTTCGGAAACACAAAAGGAACCCTCGCCCTGGTGGCGTGTGGATCTGCTCACACCGCAGGCAGTGCATGTGGTGCGCATAACAACGCGTGGCTGCTGCGGCCATCAGCCGTTGCAAGATCTGGAAATTCGTGTGGGCAACAGCAGCACAGATCTGCAACGAAATCCCCTATGTGCCTGGTATCCTGGCACTTTGGATGAGGGCGTTGTCAAAACCTTCACCTGTGCCCGCCCCCTGGTGGGTCAGTATGTGGCCATACAGTTGGTAGGGGTGGAGGGCAGCCTTAGCCTCTGCGAGGTGGAGACATTCACCAACGATGAATTCTCTGTGGATCGCTGCCTCAGCCCCAAGCTGGGGGTGGACACCGTGGTGACGACATTCTCGAAAACCTGCTATGACTTTCATATAACGAAAGGAGAAAGCTTCGAAAAGGCGAAAAGCATTTGCCAGCAGACAGGTGAGTGTGCCCACTGTGTGGTGGTGGGTGCTGCGGGTGATATCAATAATGACAATAATTATGATGATTTTCGTTGCTGCAGGCGGTGACTTGGTGCATGACTTTCGTGGGGCCACCAGCAGTTACATTCTATCGGAGCTGGAACGCCGAAAAACCGAACTGAAACCGCAATTGGTTTGGATTGGAGCACAAAAAGAGCCGGGCATCACCTCACGCACCTGGAAATGGGTCAACGGTAGGTGGTGATAGTTTCAAATGACAATATTTCACATCTGAAGCTGGTGGGGAATCGAGCTCAAACTATTCCCGACCAATCATTATGTTCAACCTTAAACATGAGACTTAGAACACTGACCTCACATATCCTTAAGGAACATAGTCTTGTACACCGCCTAACTACCAGAAACTCCATGTTAGACATGTGTTTGAACATTAACATCATAGAATTTGAAACCACACTCGCCATATGTATTTCCTGTTAACCCTTTTTGGTGGACTTTTGGCCACGTAGGCCTTGCTCCTGCACAGAAGTAAGGGGTTTTCCACCGATTTGTAGCAAGACAAAACGTTTCAGCTTTTGTTTCAAGCTCCTCTGTTGCCATTCACAGAAAATTAAGATAATTTTTGATGATCTTCTGGATGATTTTTCGGTTCCATTTGGAATGGATAGTTTACTATTCTGTTAGGGGGTCCTTTGGATCGAATTTTATAATAATGGCTAACAACTATCCATTTGAACTGTTAAAAATTTCATTTTTAAGCTTGGTATGGAGATACCCGCGAAATACCCGCGAAATGAAAAAGTCCATATAAAAAAAATGATTTCGCACGGATTTCGCAGGTTGCTGTTTCGCGAGTTGGTATGGAGTTCACGCTCGAAATTGACATATCGATATCAGAGCGTTGCCACCCGACGTCAACGTGTCACGCGATAGACACCCGATAGTCACGCGATGAGTGATGATTTCGAAGGTGTGAAATATATGTAAAACATATTTTTCGTCTCTACATACACAATACATGTGGAGATTTTGGAGGAGAAGGTGGCCTTAGGTAATTTAATTAAAGATAAATCGGTTTTGTGGAAGCTCATTCATAAACAGCATTATGATAGCGGTTTGACAAAAATTATCTCGGAAAGTACAGGTGGCTGCCTTTGGAAAGGAAGAAAAATATAGTATTTATTGAGTTTAATTATGTTATTCACTATTGCAAAACGGCTTGGTCTTCGTTAAAGAACAGTCTTCTATGCCGGAGTGATAAGCGCGCCAAGAGTGGAAGCGATGGAAGCCTTAACACCTCCTACGAGATTGCTGATGATGAGCAACTTTGGCCCAGCAGAAAGTGATTCAATTGTGGACGACGGCGATTCCGTATGTCCAACGGATCAGCTGCATAACTTTTCAGTGGTCGGACTTGGGACTTCATTGTCGCGCAGGTCGTGGACGACATCCTCTTATCTATGCCGTTCTATTATAAATACATATAAACGAGATGTCATGGCCCAGTCCATTCAGCTTCTTCCCTAGTCGTGTCCATAAAGCACTAATTGCCTATTGGAGCAAATTGTTAAAAAATTACAAATAAAGTAAGGATTATTATTGTAGCAACTATTGCATCATTGGAGGCCTCCACAACTATTCGCTGTTAATTCATTTGAATTTCCCCGCCAAGATAAAATTGAAAACAAATCAACTAGAGATGAGCGTCTTATTTCGCACTTGCTATCGACGAAATAATGTGCAGAGATTTCGCACACTTTTCGCAAGTATCTCCATACCAAGCTTTAGAGCGAAGTTCCTTAGGACAATTTTGTCTTTGCGTCAGATTCTTTTAAGTACTCCTTGTCTTTGCCTTTTTGTAAATATTTGCAAAGTCAACCGCTTTTACCATTTGCCGTAGCAGCAGATGGGTTGAGTGTTTGTGGGTACTTGGAGTGAAAGGTTGCGAAGGCGGGAAAAGGGGTTAACAGTAACTTGACAGTGACTAAACAGTGACCTAAAAGTGATTCAACAGTGACTAAACAGTGACTTTACAGGGACCTAACAGTGACTTGACAGTAACTAAACAGTGACCCAGAAGTGACTCAACAGTGACTTAATAGTGACTAATCAGTGACTTGACAGTGACTAAACGTGACTAAATAGCGATTTAACAGTGACTAATCAGTGACTTGACAGTGACTTAACAGTGACTTAACAGTGACTTAACAGTGACTAATCAGTGATTTAACAGTGACTTAACAGTGACTAAACAGTGACATAACAGTGACTAATCAGTGACTTGACAGTAACTAAGCAGTGATTAAAAAGTGACTAAATAATGACTAAACAGTGTCTTGACAGTAAGTTAGCAGACTTATCGTCGTAAAGGGCTTCGCTCAATCCAGTCGTCCCATGACACCCACTCTGTTTTCTTATCTATTGGATCTTTATGAAATATCCATTTGATCTTTTATTAATATTCTGTTTTTTATATTAGTTTGATTTTAATATCAATATTCTTTAAAGTGTCCAATTAGTCTTAATGATGTATCCCACAGATCTGTCATTAATATCCACAGCACAATCATTTTAATCAATTTGACTTAATATATTCCATTTCATTTTAGCTAGAAAATTATATCCTTTCTGATCCAAAATAATATCATTCACGTAAATTGATATTAAATAATTTCACAATGATACTAAAAATGTTATTATGATATGTTAAACGATATCGATTTGAAATTTTGTAGCATATCAATTTGATATTTTTTCATATCGGCTCAAAATTGATATGAAAATGATATTTTATAGCTTATGGCAAATTCGAGCATGAATGAAACTAACATATTAGCAGTGTCCAGTTAAAAGACCTTGCGCCAAATTCCAGAAACAGCCCGATGGGCAAACTAGGCTGAATCGGCTAGTGTTGGGTTCTTAGTCAAAGAGATTTGGAATAAAAAAGAGTGGGTGTAATGGGACGCCTGGTACGAGCGAAGCTGTTTACTACGATAAGTTTGACTGTATATTTAACTGTCAACTCAATGTTAAGTCACTGTTTATTCACTGTCAAGTCACTATTAAGGCCAGGATTGGCATAGCGTTTAGTGTTTTGGCCAGCTGTGCGGTAAGCGTGGGTTCAATCCCGCCTTGGACCATCTAATAAACAAGTGTTTTCTTTCTTTAGAAAATAGCTTTTACACATCCGTTCACCTTGACCAGCTATAGGCGCCAGCTGTGAAGTAATTAGCCATAAAAATGCTTCTCAAGCTTTGCCGTTCGGATTCGGCGTTAAACTTTAGTTCCCTTTCTCTAGCGCAAAAAATTATTTTTACTCGCCAAGAGATTGAGAGAAGCTTGGCTTGGCCCCCATTGGGGTTGTAAAGCCAATTTTACATTAGGGTTATCATCGTTGTCTTTAACTCACATTAAGAGGTTCCGATAAAAAGGGTTCTTAACGTATTCCTTAAAGTGAGAACTCACTCTTCTTATCCAGGTAGTCGAACCAGCCAAAAAAGCGGTTGCTTTTCAAGAATCAATGCAATAGAATAGAATACAATAGAATGGAAACATAACAGAAACATTTTAAGTACTGCAAAATTTGCAATTATGGCTATTTAGCCACTTTTTTTTTATCAAAAGATGGCAGGCATATAATTTGCCTGTGTGACCTTAGCTTAGCCTCACTTAATTTCACTTTTATCTCTTCATACTAGCGCGTAAGCACTCTTCAATTGTTTTTACTTCACCTGAAGCAGCGTTCACGACAACATCGAAATTCGAAAGTGGAATATTTTGTTCTCTTTCGCACCAACGGTCATACTTGACTTGCTTGCTATTGGGTTATCGATTGTCGATAACCAAATTCAATACTTAAAACATAATAAGATCAATTTGACCCTATTTCGAATTCCTTTGAAGCTTTTTTCATGTAAAAAGGATATGACACAAAAAAAGGATAGGATAAATGAATCTTAAACCGGATATTTCGAATATTCCTTTTACGGGGATCTGTTTTTTGATGTGAAACATCTTTAATTTCGGTACGAAGATTTTATTAGGAGTAAAATTTGATTTCAGCGTCACGTGACGCTGGGGAAAGAGGACGGAAGAAGGGGGAAAAGAAGGGAAGAAAGAGCCGATGAAAGAGGTTAAGAATGAGGTGATGAAAGAGGTGATGAAAAAGGTGATGAAAGAATTGATGAAAAATGTGATGTAAGAGTTGATGAAAGAAACGATGAAAGAGACGATAGAAGAAGTTATGAAAAACGTGATGAAAGAGATGATATTTGAGGTGATGAAAGAGGTGGTGAAAGAATTGATGAAAAAAGTGATGAAAGAGGCGATAATTGAGGAGATGAAAGAGCTGATGAAAGAAGTGATGCAAGAGGGTATGAAAGAGGTTATGAAAGAGGGGGAAAAGAGTATAGCACTACTAAACAGTGACTGGCATCAGGTTTCACATCAAAGCCTCTTGATTGTTAACGACGCTCACACATTTTTTGCCCCTTTTAATTCCTTTAATATTGCGATGTCCAGGCATCCTCATTAGGTGTTTTCTCAAAGATAAGGATCATTCAGTAAGAATTTGATCATTGTTGGTGTGAGAGTCAAGTTCTTAAAGTGCTGTCTTGACTCGGATAGACAGATACATGTATATGAAGTCGATTCTAACTTTGATCTATAGTGTACTCAGGTAAGTGGGAGCTTCCTGGATGGCCACCAAGTCTGCTGGTAAAACGCACAGGCTCATTTTGGCGTTGCGTGTGTGTGCTGAGCCACAAGAGAGCGCGCTCATTTAGCACTTCTTTGTTGTGGCAAAAGAGAGCAGTATAAGCTCGTATAAGCTGACTGTTGGTGGGTCAACGTCGCTGTAGCAGAGCGGGGTTGTCATGAAGCAATAAGTATTAGAGATCTAATTTGCTCTCGATAGTGCCCAAAAAGATGCTTTAAAGTGCCAGTAGGAAATCACTTTGGTTAGAGCGAGACGACCGTATTTCCAAATGTATCCAAAGAGCGTAAGTGAGAGCGAACAGCGGACCCAAATGTTCTCTCTAATACACATTCTCCATAGTGTTGTATACACAGTAGATAAGAACGTGCCGAGTCTGCACTACAGTGATTAGGAAGGCGAAGATAGCTTTGGACCTTTCCTTCCACATTTTCCAACTGTTTTTTTTTCAACTTTTATTTCCCATCTTCAGGTGAAATTGTACAGAAACCCACCTGGGGCAAGGATCAGCCCAACAATTACAATGGAGAACAGAATTGTGTGGTTTTGGATGGTGCCCGAAACTGGCTGTGGAATGATGTGGGTTGCAATCTGGACTATTTGCATTTCATTTGCCAACATTGTGAGTATCTCAGCCTGAGAGGTACAGCTTCCTTTAACTAACCTACCTAAATTGTCCTCAGCTCCCTTGTCTTGCGGCTCACCAGATGCTCAGCAGAATACAACGGTAATGGGCAAAAAGTTTACATTGGGTGAGAAGATACAATACGATTGTCCCAAGGGTCATTCGTTAATAGGCCAAACAGAGCGAGAATGTAGACTAGATGGCACCTGGAGTGGAGTGGCTCCCACCTGTAAATGTAAGTAAACTCTGATGCGGAACTTGTGGTTTTTTAACCTAAACTCTTGCTTCCCTTTCACAGATGTTGACTGTGGCCCGTTGCCCGAACTGAAATTTGGCTCCATTCATTTGTCGGAGCAACGCACCAGCTTTGGTGTGGTGGCCACCTACAGTTGCCATGAGAATTACACCCTGATAGGCAATGAGAATCGTACCTGCGCCTTGGATGGTTGGGGTGGCAAACAGCCCGAGTGTCTGGTAGACTGGTGTCCCGATCCGCAGCCCATAACCGGTGGCATGGTGCGCATTAATGACAAACGTGCCGGCTCCACGGCCATGTATGAGTGTAAGCCAGGCTATGTTCTGGTGGGCGAGGCGGTAAGCTTGTAACCATTTAACCATAACCTGGATAGTTTGTTTCATTCACGTCCTGCCCACAATAGATAATTTCCTGCGGCCTGGGCGGTGAATGGTCCAGCAAGACACCCTCCTGCCGATTCGTGGATTGTGGAGCACCAGCTCGTCCGGATCGTGGCATTTCAATACTATTGAATGGCACCACCACTGTGGACTCGGTGGTGAAGTACGAATGCGATGAGGATTACTGGCTGGATGGTTCGTCTGAGCTGCGCTGTAATCGGGATGGCAAATGGTCGGGTGAGGCGCCCGTTTGTGAGTTGGTCACGTGTGAGGCACCACAAGTGCCAGCTGGCTCCTTTGTCATAGGCTATGACTATAATGTACACTCCAAAATACAATACAATTGTGATCCGGGTCATATAATGCATGGCACTCCGGTGCTGGAGTGCCTGGACAGCGGCGAATGGAGCTCAGAGGCGCCAGATTGTGAATGTAAGTTAGATGGGAGGGGCGGGGGGTAACTGGGGGTAGAGTTTAATAACACATTTGGCATTTGCTTGCAGATATCGATTGTGGTTCCATTCTACCCATACCCTTTGGCAATCACAAATATGTGACCAATACCACCCATTTGGGTTCAGAGGTGGTCTTCAGCTGCAGTCCATCACATAAGCTGAGCGGGGTGGTCAAACGACAGTGTCTGGAAACGGCCATCTGGAGTGACTCCTCGCCGAAATGTGAGGGTAAGTTCAAATCAAAATCGTAGATTCGGTCTTGAAAATTCTTACTTGAAGTACGAATTGGTCTTAAATTCAAAATTGACCGTTAAAAACTCATAAATAGAAATAAAATTCTTGATTCAAGCACTTAAAGTTTTAATATTAGATCATTTCGTTCTTGATGTTAAAACGAGCTCTTACTTTAAGTTTTAATCGCTCTGAGCTAACATAAATAAGTCCAGATCAAGCTTATTTTGAGCTCTAAAAGTTCCTACAAAAAATCCCGAATCGTGCTTAGCATATTCAAAACGTTCTTGAAATCAAGAGTTTAGGGATTTTTAAAAACGCTTTTGAATCAAGAAATTCCGTACTTAAATCAAGAATTTTCTGGCTTATTGAAGTTTTGAAACTGAAAATTCTTGATTTAAGTACGAAAATTTTGCGCTACGCCCCTTTAGAATCTTAAACACAAAACGAAAAAGTGAAGCTTGTTCAACTATCAAAATTCGCGATTTTTGATCAAATTTGGCAAAATTCGCGATTTTTTTTCCGTTTGATCCACTCCTTCGCATTTACCCGTCATTTACCTGTCTTCTTGTCAACCAAAACTCATATAAGAATTTTCTGCAAATTTCTAATATTTTCAAAACCAATTGACCGACTCCTCCTATTTAACCTTTTTCTAAACTCAGTCTAAAATTTTTGCAAATTTTGCTGATTCTCGGTCCGTATGATCTACGTTTTATATTTAACCGTCTATTTATCCATCTTCATGACAATCTACAATCATATAGAATTTTCAAGAATTTTATGATTTTTTTAAACTGATTAACTGATACCTTCTTTTGCCCGTTTTCACTGACAATTATCAAAGCTTCATGGTATGTAATCTAATGTAATAATAAAATTTTTCAACCGTCAATTAACACGTCTTTGGGGACCATTTACGCGTCTACAAAGCCAATGACCATTAAATCTGCATGATACCCGAAACTCGTTTGAAACTCATAATAGATTTTTTAAGAGCTATAGAAAGTTTAAGAAAAAACACATACAGTTCTTCCATGCGTTAATTGAAGCGGGCTTGTCTGTAGAGGTATGAGCTTTGAACAGAGCCCACACAAAAATGGTTTCAAGATATGTCGTCGCTCACAAAGTGCACACGAGGCAGCGCTGTCTCCATTGTGCATTGTGAACGTCGTGACGCGCCCATCTCTGGTCTAAAGGCGTTAAATCGCACGATCTAGTCGGCCAATTGACCGTTCCCGAACGTACCAAATGTTCACTAAACTCGGCTCTCAATAAGTCTATTATTGCGTGCTGTGTGGCATGTGGCACCGTCTCGTTGAAAACCACGTCATGCAAGTCGAGCTTCCGCATTTTGAGCAAAAAAACTTATATCATCTCACGGTAGCGCTTACCATTCACAGTTACGTTACGATTGGCATCATCTTCGAAGAAGTACAGTCCATGATGCCACTCGATAAACCGCACCAAACTATGACTTTTTGGGATGCATTGGTGCTCTTACAATGCTTCTGGCTGATATTCCCCCAAAAATCGAAAAATTCTGCTTATATACGTACTCATTGAGCCATGCGGATTTTCGGCCAACTTTCCAAGAGCCCATTCACCAAAAAATTCTACGGTACGGTAGGTCGTTCGTGAACTGTTCAAAACAGTGTTGCCAAAAAGATAATCGCTAAAAATCACCAAATCAAATCAATATTGTACGTTTCTTAATTTTTGTATCAGTTCGGTCTACCTGTTTGATCTACACCTTCTACAATATTTACTCGTCTTCTTTATTAATCTGAACCAGGAATCAAACTGAACCAGGTTCGGAACCGAATACCAAAAAGAAACGTTCTGAGTCTTAGAACCAAACCAGGACCGATATTATTTTTTTTGTATTCCGGTATCCGAGAACCGATGTTCTGGAGAACCAAAAAGAACCTAAACCTAACCCAACAACTCTTATAGCCTATTTCCACTGGCTTCATTTCTCATCATTTTCATTTCTAAAAATGAAGCCGTTTCCATTGACAAATTGTCATCATTTTGCCACTTTGACAAAAACAGCTGCTATGTTTGATTTAAATAACAGGCGGCACTTTCAATCTTACGTGGACTTTTGGAATATTTAGCAAAAAAAAAAGACTACCCTCAGGACAGCAATTCCTCGTGGCGAACGCATTGCCATCGCCCTAAAACTATCAGCAGAAAGCTAAATACACAACTTATTTTTTAGTAAATTTTACCTATTTATTTTTTAAGCAAAATTACGCCTGCTTTTTCGGGGTTACTGGCTCATTTTCGAGAAATGATAGAAATGAAAAGCAAAAATGAAGTGACACTGTATGGAAGCTTCATTTGTTCAGTGGAAATAGGCTATTACTTAATTCAGTTAAACTGGCTTATCAAAACTTCTTGGATCTCGTCAAACTCTGGGCTAAATAGCATCCCACTTTCCGCCCAACGGAACAAAAAGGCGTAGTCATTAGCGTTCAAGACGAAAACGCTAATTAAAATATAAAGTAATGTTAGCTATGGGCCAAATTAGTTAAAATATTAGCTTTCAAAACAGTAAGAGAAAACTGGAGTTCTTCCACTGTTTTTATTGTAATCAGCCTAGAAACATGAAACGGTCCATGCAAGGTATAGTTAGTGAGTACAACTATACAGCATAAGGGATTTGAACTTAAAATTTATTTACTTTACTCCCGCGCAACAAGTACATTGGCACTTGTAAATTAACGCGCTAGTCACAGTATTCACTTAACCTAACTTAAGGTTGGTACAATTATTTAGACTTTAACGCTAACACACATATACAGACCTGTTCCAGTTTCCAGAATCCGATTAATCGGTCGAATCTTTTGCCACCTAGAGATCGATTGAAAATTGATTTTGAAGTTAAAAGTCGGATAACACCGTCGGTTTCTGGAAGCGAGAACATTTAACAATTGCTTCCGCATGATTTGATCGAAATCGAAAACGGAAAACATAGCTGATAACTTAAAATATATTTATAGAATTTTGTAAAAATGTTTTATTATTATAACTATTTAAGGCCAAGGTCAAAAATCTTAAGCGATCTAGATGTGAAATGTGGTCAAATTTCTACTATTAAAAACATATCTGTGGTTGCCTATATTCGACGGACCTATTTTTTTTTTTTAAATCAAATAAAAAACGAGAAAGGCAAAGCTAACTTCGTCTGTACCGAAGTTTTGATACACTTGAAATAGCTTGTCACAACGGTTAGCGACTTGGACCAAACTTCGCAAATCAGCTTCAAATCATGACATATTACCCATGACCGTGTTTGAAAGCGATAATATTGAGAACAAACCAGTTTTTCTCACAAAAACACATTTTTCGAACGAACATTTGTATGGCAGCTACAAGAAGTAGTCATCCGATCCGGTCGGTTCCGACATATTAGCAGTGTGCAGTAAAAAGAAGACTCTGTGCAAAGTTTTAGCTCGATAGCTCCAAAACTGAGGGACTAGTTCGCGTAGAAACAGACAGACGGACAGACGGACAGACGGACGGACGGACAGACGGACAGACGGACAGACGGACGGACAGCTTAATCGACTCAGCTCCGTGTTGCTGGGCAAGAATATATACTTTATGTCGGAGATACTATGTTGCAAACTTGGGCAAATTATAATACAACTAATAAAAAATTTGGCGGTTGGCAATCATTCAAAAGATATTGTTTACATCAATTTTGGACATGATATCTCCTCAAAATGGCCGCCTCTACAAAATTGGTCATCATGTCGCGATAACGCTCCTGGTTGATGGTAACAGCATGGCCATTTTCATTTTTGGAAGAAAAACGGCCCAATGACCGCTTTCGCACTAACGCTGCACCAAACTGTGACTTTTCTGTCATGAAGAGGCACTTCTTGAATCTCCTGAGGATTTTCAGTGGCGTAAATACGGCAATTTTGGCTATTTACTGTCCCATTCAATGAGAAATGGGCTTATCGGACATGATAATTTTGTTCCAAAATTGCTCGTCATCTTCGGCCATTTTTGATGACTCTTCGGGCCCATTCCAATCGACGAGGCTTGTCCGTAGGCAACAATCTATGCGCCAATTGAATTTGTACAGAAACAAAATGCTAATCACCGCGAATAATCCGTTGTAAAGTGGACTGAGCCTCAACTGCTGAGAACGGCGTTTTTGGATGTTCTGGACCTTCAACACTGGCTCGTACGGCAGCGATATTCTCGGCCGAATGCCTTGGTCGACTTTTAATTGGCCTCTTCGGATTAGAAAGAGCCTCACCAGTGGAAAATTTTTCGTATAAACGCTTAATGGTGTTTTAGAAGGCGCACTTTTCACATTTTTTAATTTTTTAAAAGCACGTTGAGCTTTCACAATGACTTGTTCTTTTGAATGTAAATTTCAACTATTTAGAGCGCTCGCGTGGCGTGTATTGTTCCATGGTAAAATCTGCTTGACTGACGCTTCAAACGCGGTATGTCATTAAGCGATCTGACATCTCTGTCAAAAGTCATGGCGTTGCCAGATGGGTCCGTCGAATATGGGCAACCCTGTAGCTTTTATGCTGTTAAGCGACACATTAAGCTCTCTAGAATTCTCTGTATCACAGTGGCCAATTACCCATAGAAAAGTGTAGGTACGAGAATTTGCTTGCTCTAGTCATTTTAAGATGGACTGGTAATATCGACTTTGAAATTGTTTGTTTTACTGGTTGCTTTTGCTATGGGATTAGTCCATGTTAGGTTGTTGTTAAACGTTATGCCGAGATTGACTGCTTGATACACAAAATTAATTGAATTTCATTAATGACAACTTAAGGCAATTGGTTTGGGTCAAGGGACTTCTTATCTATATACATATAGTGATAAGACATTGACTGTGATCATCAGCAAACACTGTTATAGTTAGAAATTTCAAAATTTTCACAATAGCTTCCCTATAGTGATCGGACATTGTACTACATTTCCTCAACGCAGCACTCCATTGCTCTCCAAAACGAAAATGTTTAAATGTTGGGAAATATTTACTGAAGTGTGTTTTCTTGATATCGATGAATAACAAACAATTTTATTTGTTTAAAAATACAATTTGAAAAAAACAAAAAGAAAAATTTCTCGCTTGCGTCAGGCTACGATTCGAACCCACGACTGCTGACATGGGCGGCTGACTCTCTACCCTCTCGCCACGCTGGCCATTTCCAATTGCGTGGCAGAACATTTATAATTATGATGCCTGCAGACAGCAAACAATTTTTTGTTTTGGGGGTTTTTTTAATAAGTACTAATCTATTATAAAGTTAAAGATGCTCAAATAAATGCTGAATTGTTTGAAAGGAATTTTAAAATCTCTACCAGCGATAGCCCTTGCTTCCCTCCCCAGGGGCCGAAAACATTTCGCTATTCACATGTACACGACCCGAGCGCTTGCCGCCGAAGCTGAGACCAAAAGAGCAGAAAGGCGTCATTCGCTCGACAGAGTTCGGAAGCGATTACGTCGAAGCAGATTCACGGAGCTTATTTTCGCCCATCATTACTTCACTTTTTGCCTCACTCGCTGCCGTCATCGGTCATTGACGCATTTGCTCTCAACTTTGTGTGAGCGGAGAGCGCGATTTTCGGCGCCACCAAAAAAAAACAGCTGCATATTGCAAACCATTGTATGGGCGTTCGGCATCTTAGAGATTATATTGACTTTGCCAATAATATTTCACTCTTTTGGCCTCGCTCTATAACTATAAAAAAGAAGAGGTACTGACTGATTGACTGACTGATTCACTGACTCATTGGCGCAATCATCAACAGCCTAAACGGTAAGAGATAGAGGGCTGCATCACGATGAGTTCGGTTTAGTGGTGAAGGTGCGTACCAAGACGGAGCCCACGAGAAAAATGGACGGAAAATTCTGCATTCAAAAAACCATTTTTCTTCCTCGGTTTGTAAGGATGGGAATACGAAATAGTTTGAAATATGATTTTCTGATGTTGGAAAATTCTGACCCAAAGGTCGCAAAATTCAGTTATATATAAAAATTACTTGGCTTACGATTGCCTTGAAACTCGGTTTGTAAGGACAGAATACGAATAATTTAAAATGTGATTTTTCAATGTCTGGAAATCCGCTCCCAGGAGTGAAATGACGGGAAAATTCTGCATGAAATGTATCTATTTCTATCTGGTCGGCTAAAAATTCGGTTTGTAAAGATATAATAACTTTATTTGAAAAGCCGCACTTTCCAATGTCGGTAACTTGGACCCGATGGTCGGAATATTTCGGAAAATTCATCCGATTGGCTTGAAGCTCGGTTTTCGTGAATGAAATACCTTAAAATATGATTTTCCAATGTCGGAAAATCTGATCTCCGCGAGTGAAAATGCACAGAAAATGCATGCAAAAGAATCGCTATTCATCCGATTGGCTTAAAAACTCGGTTTGGAACGATAAAATACGATTTAATTTGAAGCATATTTTCCAATGACGGAAATTCCACCCTGGCAAATTCCAAGAATTCTACAGGTAAAATAACTATTTTTCATCCGATTGGACTTGAGAGAGACTCAACTCTGTAAGAATAAAATGCGAAATAATTTAAAGTGATTTTCCAATGATGGGAAATCCGGACCCCGGAAGTAAAAATGTCCGGAAAAATTCATGTTGCAAAATATACATTTTTTATCTGATGGATTTAAACTTCGGGACAGGGAAGATGTTGGGAAGTGGATGTGGACATGGGCGGGATGAGGAAGTTAGTGGTACGTGGTGTGGATTGCCGTTTTTGGAAGTGGGTGGGGTATGAATGGGGTAATGGAAGTGGGTGGTATGAGGGCGGTAAGGGTTGTATTTGGGTGGGATGGGGAAGAATGTGGGCTGATACTAGTTCTATACTGTCAAAGGCGCAGCGAAGCGCGACGGGTTAT